>CAUYRH010013945.1:0-16258 GCA_963574655.1 Perodicticus potto
AAGCTTCTGTACAGCCAAGGAGACAACAACCAAAGCAAATAGACAACCTACCCAATGGGAAAGGATATTTGCACATTTTGAATCTGACAAAAGTTTAATATCCAGGATCTATATAGAACTTCAATTAATCTACAAGAAAAAAACCAACAATCCCATACATAAATGGGGAAGAGAGATGAATAGAATCTTCTCTAAAGACGAAAGACAAATGGCCAGTAAACATTTTTTTTTTTTTTTTACTTTTTTGGACTATATTATATAATTTTCTTTTTTTAGCACTAGGATTGAAGGCAGGATTTCTTTCTTTTTAAATGTTATGTAAATTAAATAATCATTTTTGATAGCCACATAATATTTTATTGAGTGGTTGATTGTATATACCATTTACTCAGCATTCCATTGTTGCTAAAATTTAATATTTCCAAATTTGGGAAATATTTTCTGTATAAGATTTTTTAGGGGGTTCACATTTCATAGAGTTACTTCCTAAAAGTTAAAGTGCTTTGTGGAAAACTATGTTGTCAAATCCTTTTTCGGTCAAGAATATGAGATTACTCATTTTACTTCATCCCCATCAGCACTAGGAAGAATCATTTAAAAAAACAAAATCAGCTGGGTGCAGTGGCTCACACCCATAATCTTAGTACTCTGGAAGGCTCAGGTGGGTGGATCACTTGAGCTCAGGAGTCTGAGACCAGCTTGAACAAGAGTAAGACCCTTATTTTTATTTCTACTAAAAACAGAAAAACTAGCCAGGAGTTGTGGTGAGCACCTCTAGTCCCAGCTACTCGGGAAGCTGAGGCAGGAGGATTGCTTGAGGTTGCTGTGAATGAGGCTGCTGCCACAGCATTCTAGGGCAATAAAGTGAGACTCTGTCTCCAAAAAAAAAGAAAAAAAGAAAGAAAGAAAAATTAAAAACAAAAACTAAATTACAAACACCAATTGACAGGCAACAATAAGCTTCTTATTTTATCATTTTCTGATGTCTAATTAATTTATTTGTTAGAAACATTTGTTGAGGCTCAGCGCTTATAGCTCAGTGGCTAGGGTGCTGGCCACATACATGTTTGAGCCTGGCTCTGGCCTGCCAAACAACAACAATGACAACTACGACCAAAAAATATCCAGTCATTGTGGTGGGTGCCTGTAGTCCCAGCTACTTGAGGGGCTAAGGCAAGAGAATCACTTAAGCCCAAGAGTTGGAGGTTGCTGTGAGCTGTGATGCCACTGCACTCTACCCGGGGCAACATAGTGAGACCCTATCTCAAAAAAAAAAAAAATTGGTGAACACTTGGTCTTGGGTACATCAGTGGGCAAAATAGGTAAGCGATGATATATCTGGTTACTAATTTTATTCAAATATTTTTATAAAAAATGCTACTGTGACAGCATTCAGAAGGAAGACTGGCTAGAGGGGAGAAAAGGCAGCATCTGAACCTGGTCCCCCGGTTGAAATTTTTGTCCCCCAATCAGTCTTCCTTCCAAGTACTGAAATCCCCATCCCCGGCTGTTGACTCTGATAAGAACTTTCTAGGTAGAAATGAGAGATTTTTCAGAACTCACCATGTCATGTAGATTTTGCCTCTTTCTAACTCTTAGTCCTGTGGCTGTTGGGTAGTAGTGTTTTGTGGCTTTACATTTAGGTCACGTTTTCAAGTAGGACTGATGTGATGGCGCTAAGAGGCGTTAAAATTTGAGTTTTGGTGGCCTAAGAATAAGACAGTCTCGTGGTTCCTTAGGGTGGGCAAGGGAAGTGTTCATTTCTCCTCCTACTTCTGGCCTCAGTGCAGCTTCATGTACCCAGATGGTTTGCTCTGGAATGTGGCTGTCACACAGGCAAGGCCTGTTTGGAAGCAGGTGTATGGTAACACATCGGTTCTTGTCGTCTTATGGAGTGGGCTATATTGAAACCAACCAGAGTCCCTGTTTCCACAGA
The DNA here is from genome assembly GCA_963574655.1 of Perodicticus potto. Classification (NCBI taxonomy): domain Eukaryota; kingdom Metazoa; phylum Chordata; class Mammalia; order Primates; family Lorisidae; genus Perodicticus; species Perodicticus potto. The sequence continues at coordinate 1,937 of CAUYRH010013945.1, forward strand.
CGTTGAGACAAAAATAGAAGATTTGTTGATTCTGAGGGCATCCATGCCAGTACTTAGCTCAGTGTCTGGCACAATGTAAGTGCTCAATAAATATCTGTCACGCTGTCATTCATGTTATTACTACTTATTATTAAATTGCTGAAGTGTGACTTTTTTCTCCTTCATATTCCAAAGGCACCTAGAAGTGAAAGGGAGAAAAGAACAGCATCATAGATGAAAGAGAAGGCAAGATCAAGGTGGGAGCTATTTTTAGGTCTGGGCTGCTGCTCTAGGTTACAAAGGCAGAAGCAGGAAGAACACGGAGGCTGATGATGAGGGCAGAGGGGAGATCACGGTTTAACTGCATGGAGTTGCAGAAGTAGGTGGAGGGTCCTGGACAGGAAGAACAGTGGAAAAACTAATGAAATGTTAGCAAGTCAGGGTTCTGAAACCTAGAAAAAATGTAGCCCGCCTCAGGCTAAGCGTCATCCTGCTTCTAGAGCCACGAAGTTCACTGTTTCTTGATGGCCGTGTATTTCATACCGCAGTGTTGCAAGAATTTGCAAATGAAAACAAATCTGTCCAATAGAAATTAAAGATTGAAGCAAGCTTGGGGGTGACAGGTTGATAGGCCATTATTTTGTTTCCTAGAAAGCAAGATTAACAGCTAGATGTTGAGATTTCAGTTTGTTAACCTCACAGAGGGGGCCCCACATGGTTTGTTCGACACAACAAGTAAACTGAAATGTCCAACCAAGATTTGGAATCTGGTCTGAAGAGGTGGCAAGGACCAGATGGATTCAGTTTCTGCCGAGTGCTTCCCAGAAGGGAGAAGGTGCTTTCTGTTATCTGTCTTGAGAAGCTGCTTTAATTTTATCTCATCCGAGAAGGGAGGCGCATCTAACTGCTTTGTGGGCATACAGGTTGTCTGGGGACCTACAGAAAGGGTTGGCAGATGGTGTCTCCATGGGCCAAATTGTGTTGCAGCAATGCTGAGCACTGCCAGAGTCACTGGGCTTGTGGTGGTGTGGTAGGGACACTGTGGTGGGCTTTGAGAGAGGACGCTGCCAACTACCCATGTGGCCTGAGGTGTAAGTCTCTTCATAATGCTAAGGTCCGGTTTCCACGCCTGTAGGGTGAAGGCACTGGACAAAGAGGCCCCCGGTGTGGAAAGCGATGATCTAAATATATCTGCAGTTCCTAAGCCTCGGAGCTGTTGGTTCCACAGAAATGTTGGCTAAAACAGGATGAGTTAAGATATATTCCAACTGCATTTTCTCTGGCCTAGAGAAATTTTTAAAATTTATTTTTTATTGAGATAAAGTATACATATGTAATTTACCTTCTTTACCATTCTTAGGCATGTGGTTCAGTTGTGATAAATACATTTACATTATTTTTGCTCCTTTGTCCCCCCACTCCCCTCCTCCTTCCTTGGCCTCTAGTAACTACCAGTCTACCCTCTATCTTCACGAGATTCACTTTAGGAGCTCCCACATACGATGAGAACACGGGAGATTTGTCTTTCTGTGCTTGGCTAATTTTACTTAACATAACGGCCTCCAGTTCTATCCATGGTCCTACAAGTGATAGGCTTTCATTGTTTTCATGGCTGAGTAGTATTCTGGTGTATGTATGTAGCACATGCTCTTGTCCACTCATCTGTTGATGCTAATACTGATTCTGGATTTTGGCTGTTATGAACAGTGCTGCAATGGACAGGGGGCTCGGATAATCTCTTTGATATATTGTTTTCCTTCCTTTGGGATATGTCACCTGTACTGAAATTGCTGGATCATATGGCATTTCTATTTTTAGTTTTTAAGGAACCTCCGTAGTGTTCTCTAGAAGTTGTACTAATTTACATCAGCACCAACAGTGTACCAAGGTCCTCTTTTTTCCATATCCTTGCCTGTCTTTTTGAAACAAGCCATTTAAACTTGTGTGAGAGGACACCGCATTGTGGTTTTTATTTGCATTAGCGATGATTAATAATGCTGAGCATTTTCCATATACATGTTGGCCATTTCTATGTATTCTTGTAAGAGATGTCTTTTCTGAGCTTTGTGTATTTTTTAACCAGATTTTCTGGTTATTAATTCCTTGTCAGATGGATAGTTTGCAAATATTTTCTCTCAATCTGTGGGTTGTCTCTTCACTTTTTCTTTTTTTTAAAATAGCATCAATTATGTTAGGAGTCTTCACTTTCTTGACGGCTTCTTTCACTGTGAGAAAGCATTTTAGCTTGATGTAATCTGAATTGTCACTTTTCACTTTGGTCGCCTGTGCTTTTGAGGTCTTACACGGAACTCTTTGCCCTGCCCAACCCCAGTCTTGGAGTGTTTCTCCAACGTTTCTTTCTGGTATTTTCATAGTTTCAGGTCTTATGTCTTTAAACCTATTTTGACTTGATTTTTGTGAGAGATGATGGTCAAGTTTCATTCTTCTGCAAATAATTGTCCAGTTTCCCCACCCTCTTTATTGAGAAGATCGTCCTTTTTCCAATGTGTCAAAGCTGAGTTGTTTGTAAATGTGTGGGTTCATAAATTTCTGGGTGCTGTATTCTGTTCTGTTCTGTTTGTAAATGTATGGGTTCATACATTTCTGGGTGCTGTTTTCTGTTCTGTGGGTTTATGGGTCTGTGTATACGTCAGTACTATTTTGGTTACTGTAACTTTGTAGTAAATTCTGAAGTCGGGTAGTATGATGCCTCTCCGGAGAAATTTTTAACCCTTCCTTGCATCTGTGATATGATCAATAAGATGTTTCCAATTAGCTCTTTCTCATTGTACAGTCACTGTTTACCCATTTTGTCTTTAAACTGATCAAGAATAGAGACATCATTTTTCCTGTAACTTACTTAATTTTGAATAGATACCACATCTATATGACTCAAAAGGTACAAAAGGGAATATAGTGACATCTCTTTCCTTCAGCTAACCATTCAATTCCCTTGCCCTTTGGCAATCCAGCATTATCACTGTCTTGTGTACAGTTGCAGTTTTTATATATGCATGAACAAAAACACATATGCTGAGTCCGGATGTGGTGGCTCATGCCTGTAATCCTAGCACTCTGGAGGTGGATGGATTGCTTGAGCTCAGGAGTTCAAGACCAGCCGGAGCAAGAGCAAGACCTCATCTCTACTAAAAATAGAAAAACTAGCCAGGCGTTTTGGTGGGTGTCTATAGTCCCAATACTTGGGAGGCTGAGGCAAGAGGATCACTCTTAAGCCCAAGAGTTTGAGGTTGCTAAGGTTGCTGTGAGCTAAGATGATGCCACTGCACTCTACTCAAGGTGACAGAGTGAGACTCTGTCTCAAAAAAGAAAAAAAAAAACAAAAAACAAAACCCAAACAAACAAACTAAAATAAACCCATATACATTGTATTTACTTTCCCTTGGTCCCCATTCCCATTTCCAAGCACACCTTTTGTGGACAAATACTGGGTTAGCATCTGGGTTAGCATACGTACTGTCCTGCATCTTCCACTTTTCACATAAAACTATACAGCAAATTAACATAGTCGATGCATAGAATGAGTCACCTTAGTCTTTTTTATACGTGGCATTCTAGTTTGCATATATGTCATAATTTAAACAGTCCCAACTTGATAAATATCTAGTTTTTTTCCATTCTTTTGGTGCAATAGATAATACTATAATTAATAATCTTTTTGCTTAGAAGGGGAGTGTATGTGTAGTAGAGTTTTTGGGTCAGGTACAGGTGCATTTACAGTTTTTATAGATATTGTCAAATTGCCTCCTATGGAAGTTGTATCAGTTGACCATCACCAGTGAAATTGAGAGAGGCTGTGTCCCTCTACCTTCAGCCTCACAACTGTGAACCGTGAACCCCCTGAACTCTGGCGGGGATTATGTTCTTTGATTGGGAAGATCAGCCCAATCTGTCCATGGTGATCGGTAAACATCTCCCAGCAGGGTCCTCAGTCAATATTCCTGTCTTCTAGCTTCCCAGCTCCCACCGGAGGCAGTTCTGTGTGTGCGCGTGTGTGACTCCATGTTGAGGAGGGGAGTGGCAGGCACCTTCCTAAATTTGTGATTGGGAAATACCAATGGAATCCCTCTCTCCCAGATACTTATCCCACCAATTTAATTTGATTTTCCCCAAATCTACATTTGAATTCATTCCTCTGCTGAAGATTTTGTATCTTATCAAAATGTAACTGATTCCTGTCAGTCATTTGTACCCTATTATGAATAATTTCCCTGTAGTCAGGGAAATGTGTGGGAAGTCAAGGAGAAAGATGGGAAAGAAAAGGCTTTAAGAGGGAAACTCAGGAGAATGTTTAAATGTCACTTATTTACAATCTTAGTTCCCCCTGGTCTATCATTGAGAGATCCCTCTGAAGCCAAATTTGGTCATTGGGTCATGATTTCCTGCTTTCTGTATTTCTGTAATCTCATGGTTGCAGGGTCACAGACCCTTTAGCCTGGGACTCGGGGCCACCTGGCTCCTGTTGGCCTTCACAGCATCTTCTCCTTGCCTCGGACCCTTCAACTGCATCCACAGCTTCTGGGAGCCTCTCCAGCAGCGGGTTTTCTTTCCTCTAGGCCTGTGCACATAGCGTATCTCCACCTGAATTATTTTTCCCGTTTTCCCTAGGCCTGGCAACTCCTCAGCTCAGTCACCAATCCCTCTGTGGATTCTTTGCCTAGTTTGAACTCTGAGGGCCATCCCTAGGGCTCCCTCGGGCATTCACGTTCACTTCCATCCCAGCAGAAGTTCTGCAGCATTGCAATTGCCCTTCGATTGATTGCTGTAGTTTTAATTCCTATCTCTTAATAAACTATAAGCTTCTTGTAAACAGGGACTTTTTATCTCTAGGTCACAATAGGGGCTCAGAATATGTATTTTTTTCTTTTTAAGAAAATTCTATCTTTCATAGACACAAAGGGATGTAAAGGTCTTGGTAGGAAATCAAGAATGGGGTGGGGGGGAAAGGAGGGTGAAAACCTTCTCCGTGAATCAGGTACAAGGAACACTGTCTGGGCGATGAGCCCACCAAAAACTCTGACTTAAGCATTATAAAAGATTTCTATGTAACAAAAACATGTGTACTCCATTAATATTTTGAAATAAAAATGCTATCCTTCAGAAATGATTAATATATATATATATATATATTTTTTTTTTTTGTAGTTTTTTTTTTCCCGGGGCTGGGTTTGAACCCGCAACCTCCAGTATATGGGGCTGGCGCCCTACTCTTTGAGCCACAGGCACCGCCCTTAAAATATGTTTTTAGAAGGATAAATGAATGGATTGGCCTTCAGCCCAAGGGATGAACTAATAGTTAACCAATTAAAAGAGAATATTAGATAGAAGGTGCTAGTAATTAAAATAAGAGACCTTAAATATTCAAAATATAACTATATTTTAAAAAGTATACATTGGCTAGAATCCCTTAAAAATCTGTTGCAAGGGAGTTTTTTTTTTTGTCCTTATGTATAGTTACTCAGTAATGGTTATTCATTCTGCCTTTCAAATTCTTTGTAGCCCCAACTGTCCAGGGTAGATGTCTCAGCGTGGAAACTATACTTTCCATTTTCAGGCTGATGCTGATAAAAGATGATGACGTGACCTGACTTTTTTTTCTCTGTGGTCATCTCAGGAATATGAAGGGAACAGAAGGCAAACGTGCGTCTGCCTCATCTTGCTTGGCACAGATGCTTCTGAATGTCTCTGCTCTCTGGTCCAGGACAATTGGCTTCCATGTGTGGGTTTAATTGGGGAAGCGTGGTTTTATATACCAAAGCCATGGAGACATAGGCACAAGTAGGTGTCCCTGAACTACCCATTGTAGAGAGATTTATTATTGGCATGTGCTGAGGGTTGGAACAAGTTACTGCCTTGGATATGAGAGTGGTATTAGTTTAAGTAATAGAGCATTGCTACCAAGTAGGGCCATGGGACCAGTACATGTCACAACTCTCTAACCATCTTTCCTTAAATATTATTTCCTTGATTCTTTGAAAGTTAATGGCTAGTTCCCCAGACATTGGTGCCAATGATTTGACTTTCAGTTAAAACTAAGCAACCGAAGGCCCCAAATATCTTCAGTTAGCCATATCATGTTTTTTTTCAGTAGAGACGGAGTCTCACTTTATCGCCCTCGGTAGAGTGCTGTGGCATCACAGCTCATAGCAACCTCCAGCTCTTGGGCTTAGGCGATTCTCTTGCCTCAGCCTCTCGAGTAGCTGGGACCACAGGTACCTGCCATAACGCCTGGCTATTTTTTGCTGCAGTTTGGCCGGGGCTGGGTCCGAACCTGCCACCCTCGGTATATGGGGCCTGCGCCCTACCCACTGAACCACAGGCACTGCCCCATATCACGGTTTACATAAACCTAACAAGACAGCATATCATTTTGGTACCAGGTTACTCTGTGTGGTAGTTTTTCTGTGTGTATGTGTGTGTGTTGGGGGGGGTGTCTGGTATAGATGTATATAATTTATGTGCTCTGAGTGATGGCTAGGATACCTGCTGAAATTTGCAGCAATGTTGGGGTATGGGTTGAGTTGACATTTAGTCCAGATGGCCTGCTTTTGAATCCCGGCTTCATACTAGCTTCTTGACCCTTAGTGGATTGGTTCTAGGACCCCCAGTTGATGCCCAAATCCACAGGTGCTCAAGTTCCTCATATAAAATGGCCTAGTATTTATACATAACCTACACATGTCCTCCTGTACACTTTAAACAATCTCTAGATTATTTATGCCTAACACAATGAAAATGTGTAAATAGTCATTATATTGTATTGTTTTTACTCATATTATTATTTTTGTATTTTTATTTTTTGAGTATTTTTGACTTGAGAGTAGTTAAATCCTTGAATGTGACAGCAGTGGATACAAAAGGCCCATATATTTCACATTTCTGTCATTTGTGTTGTTATGTGTAAATGAGTTGATAATAATAATCTCTTCATAGGATTTTTTTGAGGCTAAAATGAATTAATATACATAAAGCGTTTTGACCAGTACTTGTAATATAGTGAATATGTGATGCATGTTACTGATTATTATTAAACCACTGTACATGATAGTGAGAACGCCTAGCAGATGAAGAATAGTGGTCTTTATAAATCCTGGGTTGAAGGCCAGGTGTGGTTGCTCAAGGCTGTAATCCTAGCACTCTGGGAGACTGAGGCAGCAGGATCTCTTGAGATCAGGAGTTTGAGACCAGCTTGAGTAAAGTCAGAGCCCATCTCTACTAAAAATAGAAAAACTAGTTGGGCGTGGTGGCAGGCAACAGCACTCTAGAGGCTGAGGGAGGAGGATTGTTTGAGCCCAGGAGTTTGAGGTTGTTGTGAGCTAGGCTGAGGCCACGGCACTCCAGCCTGAAGCAACACAGTGAGACTCTGTCTCCAAAAAAAAAAAAAAAAAATCCTCTGTTGAAGTTTGGTATGGAGAATATGTACCTGCCCTCATCTCTGTCCTCACATTCTCAGGGAAGCCTAGAGAGGGAATAGCTACACCAGGGTCCCTTAGGTGTTCCTTGTAGAAGAGCAGGCCCTGGGGGATAAGCACAGGCAGTGGGAGGAAGCTTGGCCAGGCAGTCAAGCAGGTCTGAGGAAAGTGCAGGAGCAGATGGGTCAACATTAGGCTCAGGCCTCTAGTGCTGAAGCCACCACTGTGAGGCTAAAGTTCTCAGTGAAAACTGGCGGGAGAAGCCACATGCTTGGGCCTGGAGAAACAGTGCAACTTACATCTCAGAAAAAGCGCTAGTTTCTGTTCTCTCTAAAGAACTCTACAAGCCAATTGAATAAGCCCAAAATTCTATAAAAAGTGAGCCAAGAATATAAATAGACAGTCTACAGAAAAAGAAGTCGAAATGGCTTTTGAGCATATGAAAAGCTACCAAGTCCCACTCACCAGAGGAGAAATGCAAATGACAACTACAGTGAGATTCCATTTTCACCATCAGATTGGCAAATAGCAAAGTTTCATTAACAGTGAGAAATGGTTTTCTGCCAATCAGTAAAACTTTTACAAAGAGAAATTTGTTAGAATCCATCCACATTAACAAATGCGTATGGTTTTTGGCCTAGGAGATTCACTGGTAGCAAAATATCCCACCTACATATTCTCAAATGTATGACATGATCCGTGAAAAGATTATTCATAGAGGCATTAAATGTACATGTAACAACAAAGTTTTCAGAACATCCCGAGAGTTTGCCAATAGGACTGATAAAATAATTAAGACTGCATGGATAGAAGCCAGTGAGGAATGAGGAATGAGGAAGCGTTGTTTATGTAGATTTGATCATCAAGATTTCTTGTTTAACGTGAAAAAGCTGTCTAGTGGGCTATTATTTGTATTTAAAAAGGGAAAAATATATGTATTATCTTACATATATACATAAATAGATAATACAGATTAACTATCCCTTATTCAAAATCTTGGGACCAGGAAGGTTTCCAGTATCAGATTTTTTTGGGATTTTTGCATCATACTTTCCAGTTGAGCATCTCTAATCTAGACATCTGAAATCCAAAATGCACCAAAAAACATCCCTTTTGAGGGTCATGTAAGTGTGGAAGTTTTAGATTTTGGATTTTCGGATTTAGAATGTTTAACCTGTACATTATTTACATGTGAGGAGGAGAATAGAACTGGGGCTGGAGGGGAGAAGTGAGAGAGAAACTTTCTACTTTATATCAGTTTGTAGCAATTGAATTTTGAACCAGATTAATTTGTTCCTTATTTGACCTTCTAAAAAATATAAGTATTGCATCCTGATCACTAACATAAACCTTGAATTTAATTTAAGAGTATGGTTTGAACTATAATCAATGCAATTTCTTAATCCCACACCACTCCACTTCTGTTCCTCTTGAGACCTCCCAATATTTGAATAAATGTGATGCCCTGGAAAGATAATATGGGCTTATCCTGCACCTCCCAACACCCCTGGCGACCAAATCAAGTGCTATGGAACATTCCCCTATCCCAGTGTGAGAGGGTTCCAGTGGTATGAGCAAGGAGTTAGAGGAGACAGTTGAGTCTAAACCCTGTTTACGCTACTTATTGGCTTCATTAACTTGAGAGGGTGGGTTAACCTCTCTACGCCCTGGTTTCCTGCTATGTAAAATGAAAATAAAACCTGTTCACTGTGGCATCTGGAAGTTGACCTTGGCTACCATGTGTGCCATGGGATTTCAAATGTTTAAGGATCCAACTCATTAATAAACCAGCTCTCTGCATCAATGGCTCAGCTGGGCTTCTGTCAGCTGTGGTCAAACTTACCTCTGCTTCTTGCTTCCCCAAGTCCCATGTAAAGGACTCAGCCCACTGATTTCTGGTTCCTTGTCTCTGTGGGCTTAGTCTCTGCTTCTTAGTCAACCAGCCGTCTCTTTAAGACATACTCAACTTGGGGCTAAGAATGTACTTCTCACCCTTTTTTGTATCCAAAGCCTTTTTATTTTTTTATTAAATCATAAACACATAGATCATATGTACGTTAATGCACTTATGAGGTACAATGTGCTGATTCCATATAGAATTAGGAATGCTTACATTGCACTGGTTAATATATCCTCATCTCGTTTACTGAATTATTGTGTTAAGATGTTTATACTCTATACTTAATATATCTGATGACATGTACTCTTGCATTATGCACCATAGGTGTGATCCCACCATTCACCCTCCCTCAATCTGACCTACCCCCTCCTCTCCTCCCTCTTTCATCCTGGGCCATAGTTGTGATCTGTTCTTCATATGAAAGTGTAAGTGATTGTGAATTGGTTTCATAATAGTACTGAGTACATTGGATATTTTTTTCTTCCATTCTTGACATACTTTACTAAGTAGGATATGTTCCAGCTCCATCCATGTAAACATAAAAGAGGTAAAGTCTCCATCATTTTTAAGGCTGCATAATATTCCATGGTATACATGTACCACAATTTATTAATCCATTCATGGGTTGATGGGCACTTGGGCTTCTTCCATGACTTGGCTGTTATGAATTGAGCTGCAATGAACAAACTGGTGCAAATATCTTTGTTATAAAGTGATTTTTGGTCTTTTGGATGTACACCTAGTAGAGAAATTGCAGGATCATCACTTGGTTCTCAATTCTGTTCCATACATCTACTTCTATTTTTGTGCCAATACCATGGTGTTTTGATCACTATCGATTTATAGTATAGTTTGAAGTCTGAAGTTTTAGACCCCTGAGTGTTCTCCATACTTCTTTCCAAAAGGGACATATTAGCTTGCACTCCCACCAGCAGTGCAGAAGTGTTCCCTTTTCTCCACATCCATAACAACATCTGTAGTGTTGAGATTTTGTTATGTGAGCCACTCTTACTGGAGTTAGATGATATCTCAAAGTGGTTTTGGTTTGCATCTCTCTGATGATTAAAGATGATGAGCATTTTTTCATGTGTCTGTAGGCCATGCACCTATCTTCTTCAGAGAAGCTTCTGTTCAAGTCCCTTGCCCACAATGAAGTGGGATTACTTGTTCTTTTCTTATTAATAAGTTTGAGTTCTCTATGGATTCTGGTTATCAAGCCTTTGTCAGAAGCATAACCTGCAAATATCCTCTCCCATTTTGAGGGCTGTCTGCTTGCTTTACTTACTATGTTTTTGGCTGTGCAGAAGCTTTTTAGTTTGATCAGATCCCATTGATGTATTTTTGGTGTGGCTTCAATTGCCCTGGGGGTCCTCCTCATAAAGTATTCTCCCAGGCCAATTTCTTCAAGTGTTTCTCCTGCACTATCTCCAAGAATCTTTATAGTTTCATGTCTTAAGTTTAAATCTTTTATCCAGTGAGAGTTAATTTTTGTTAATGGTGAAGGATGTGGGTCCAGTTTCAGTCTTCTGCAAATCACCAGCCAGTTCTCCCAGCACCATTTGTTAAATAGGGAATCTTTCCCCCAATTTATATTTTTGATGGGCTTATCAAAGATCAAATGATGATGAGTGTCTGGGTTCATCACTTGGTTCTCAATTCTGTTCCATACATCTACTTCTATTTTTGTGCCAATACCATGCTGCTTTGATCACTATAGATTTATAGTATAGTTTGAAGTCTGGTAACATGATTCCTCCTAATTTCTTTTTATGTCTGAGTAATGTCTTAGCTAGTCAATGTTTTTTCTGGTTCCATATAAAACAAAGTACTATTATTTCCAGATCTTTAAAGTATGATGGTGGTGCTTTGATAGGGATTACATTAAATTTGTAAATTGCTTTGGGTAACATGGACATATTAACAATGTTGATTCTTCCCAGCCATGAGCATGGTATGTTTTTCCATTTGTTAACATCTTCAGCTATTTCTTTTCTCAGAGTTTCATAATTCTTCTTATAGAGATCTCTCACGTCCTTTGTTAGGTAAATTCCCAAATATTTTATCTTCTTTGGCACAACCATAAAGGGAAAAAACTTAACAGTTTTTTCGGCTTGACTATTATTGGTATATATAAAAGCTACTGATTTGTGAGTATTGATTTTGTATCCTGAGACCCTACTGTATTCCTTGGTGACTTCTAAGAGTTTTGTAATTGAGTTCCTGGGGTTTTCCAGGTATAAAATCATATCATCTGCAAAGAGTGAAAGTTTGATCTCCTCTGACCCTGTTTCTATATATGACCCTTGATCACCTTCTTTTAGCCTGATTGTGATGGCTAAGACTTCCATTGCAATGTTAAAAAGCAGGGGAGATGATGGGCAACCTTGCCTGGTTCCTGATCTGAGTGGAAATGTTTTCAATTTTACTCCATTTAGTATGATATTGGCTGTGAGTTTGCTGTAGATGGCCTATATCAGTTTAAGAAAAGTTCCTTCTATACATATTTTCTTAAATGCTCTGATCATGAAAGGATGCTGGATATTGTCAAAAGCTTTTTCTGCATCTACTGAGAGAATCATAGGGTCTTTCTTTTTTAGTTTGTTTATCTGATGTATTATATTTATAGATTTATGTACATTGCACCAACCTTGAGATCCTGGGAAAAAACCCACTTAGTCATGGTGTATAATTCATTTGATATGTTGCTGGATTCTCTTTGCTAAGATCTTATTGAATATATATGTATATTTTTTGGTAGAGTCAGAGTCTCACTTTATTGTTCCTTGTAGAGTGCCGTGGCGTCACACAGCTCACAGCAACATATAACTCTTAGGCTTAGGCAATTCTCTTGCCTCAGCCTCCCGAGTAACTGGGACTACAGGCACCTACCACAATGCCCAGCTATTTTTTTTTTCTTTTTTTTGAGACAGAGCCTCAAGCTGTCACCCTGGATAGAGTGCCGTGGCATCACAGCTCACAGCAACCTCCAATTCCTGGGCTCAAGTGAGTCTCTTGCCTCCGCTTCCCAAGTAGCTGGGACTATAGGTGCCCGCCACAATGCCTGGCCATTTTTTGGTTGCAGCCATCATTGTTGTTTGGTGGGCCTGGGCTGGATTCGAACCCGCCAGCTCAGGTGCACGTGGCTGGCGCCTTAGCCTGTTGAGCCACAGGCGCCCAGCCGATGTGATAGATTTTGGATGATGTTCCATGGGCTGATGAGAAGACTGTGTATTCAGTTTTGTTAGGATGAAATGTTCTGTAGATGTCTGTTAAATTCAATGGTTGTATGGTGAAGTTTAAGTCCAGAATTTCTTTGCTTAGTTTCTTATTGGTAGATCTATCCAACACTCCTAAAGGGGTGTTAAAATCTCCAACTATTATGGTGCTGGAAGATATTAAATTGTTCGTGTCTGTTAGGGTCTCCCTTATAAATTGAGGAGCATTCTGGTTGGGTGCATAAATGTTAATAATTGACATCTCATCATGTTGAGTGTTTCCCTTAACAAATATGAAGTGACCATCCTTGTCTTTCCTTACTTTCTTTGGTTTAAAGCCTAGTGTATCTGCAAATAAAATTGCCACCCCTACTGTTTTCTGATTTCCATTTGCCAGGATTACTGATACCCATCCCTTCACCTGAGTCTATATTTATTTTTTAAGATGAAATTCTTGTATGCAGCATATATCTGGCCTGAGTTTTTGTATTCAGTCAGTTAACCTGTGCCTCTTAAGATGATAGTTTAAGCTGTTCACATTAATTGAGAGTATTGATAAGCCTGGTAGTATTTTGGATGTCAAGTTTTTTGAAAGTCCAGTGGACATTTTGACTGTTTTCACCACTGTGGAAATTGGGTTTTGGTCAAAAATTTCAGAGTGAGTTTACTTTGGTGGTAGAGCATTGTGCTTGTCGTCATGGAGGATGGGTCTGAGGATATCCTGAAGAGCTGGTTTGGTTATGGCAAATTTCTTCAACATGTGTATGTCATTAAGTATTTAACTTCTCCATCATAAATGAAACTCAGTATAGCTGAATAAAGGATCCTGGGCTGACAGTTGTTTTGTTTTAGGAGATTGAAGGTCAATGACCATGTTCTTCTGGCTTGAAAAGTTTCGGCAGAGAGATCTGCAGTCATTCTAATATTCTTCCCCTTATAGGTTATGATTTTCTTATGTCTGACTGCTTGCAGGATTTTCTTCTTCATATTAAGTTTGGCAAAGTTCAGAAAAATGCAGAGAATAGAAAGTCATTGATTATTATTTTGCCTTAAGCCAGAAATTACTCTAAGAAATAAGCAATAATGAGAAAAGATGTGATTAAAATACTGTATCTCTCTCTTAAGACAACACACACTTTTCACCTCAGAAAGTTCAATTCTGACTTGTATTCTTGATTTCCTTTGTCTAGAAAAGGGCCCCATTTTAAATAGCTAATTTGAAGAGCTTATAATCTAAAGTCATTTTTCTCCACAGGATGTTTTCTTTTCAGTATGTAAACTATTAAAATTGCAAATGATTAAGTCAGTTATACAGAATTTGTACCATAGTAAAAGCTAACTTACAGTAACTGTCAATAAATACCAACATACTTCTACACTCAAGCCTAAAGGTTACTACAGTATTGAGGTTAGAATTAGCACAATTCTTCCATTTGGTAGAATTTCCTTTGCTAAGTAATACTGTCAAGAAATCTAAAAAAGAAACTTTAGTGGGTCCTTCCAAAGCTTCATAATTTTCCAAAGCATTTTCCCTCTGGTCATGGAGCCTCTTTATTCCTTCAATCCTTCTTTATTCATTTAACTTTTGCAGTATTTTCTTGACGTTTTTGTTTCTTTTGCTCCTTCTCCCTGGCCTCAATCATCTTGGCCAACTTCTAAGACAGTACAGCACTTGCTAGGAACAGTGGAGTAAGGGCCAAAATAACTGTTGTAAGGAAGCCATATGGGTCCTTTGCAGCCCATTCCACAACATACTCAGCCCAAGCCTTAATATCAAACATCTTCACAGCAGTCTTAG
>CAUYRH010013949.1:0-63447 GCA_963574655.1 Perodicticus potto
TTCTTGTGCTATAATTGGGTTTTAGCCTTCATATGAAAGCTATAAATTAGCTCTATATTAGGGCTGAGTACATTGGATACTTTTTCTTCCATTCTTGAGATACTTTGCTAAGAAGAATATGTTCCAGCTCCATCCATGTTTCAGCACCAATTTTTATAGACAATGTCTCTTCTAATTAGTTGGGCATCAAATTTACTTTGTCAGTTTCCTCTGACATATCAACATTTAAAAACTGTGAGTGTCCCCCTCACCAATCTCTTTATTCTTGCTCTGCCTTCCTCCCCCATTTACATTTTCTTCAAACACACCTCTTAATATAAAATCCTCCTCCAAAATAGTTTCTCATCCTATCTTTGATATGCTCTTCACTCTTCCTAATATACCATTTCCTTCTTCAATCAATTCTCACAGACACTTGCCATGTTCCAGACATCCTATAAACACCTTCACCTTCACATTCTTTTATTTTCTATAACACCATTTGACCTCTTCCCAGCACCATAAAATCTGACCTGGTGAACTCAGAAATCATGCAGAAAGTCTAATTCTTTCATGCACAGATAAGGCCCAGACAGATTAAATTATTTGCCTGAGGTCACATAGCTTCATGGGTACATGAAAGATTTTTGGTCCAATCCCCAGAAACAACCAACAGAAGTATAATTGAAGCAGGCAACCATGTGAAGTTAGGCAGTGGTCTAACTGAAGCTAACTATGATTTTTATAATATCACTGTTGATCTCAATAGGTTAATGTTTTTAAGAGCAAAATCAGACTATAATCCTAATACTCTGGGAGACCAAGGCAGGAGGATTCCTTGAGCTTAGGAGTTTGGGACCAGTCTAAGCAAGAGTGAGACCCTGTCTCTAAAAAATGGCCAGGCATTGTACTGGGCGCCTGTAGTCCCAGCTACTCCAGAGGCTGAGGCAAGAGGATTGCTTGAGCCCAAGAGTTTGAGGTGGCTATGAGCTATGATGCTACAGCACCCTATCCAAGAGTGACAGAGTGAGACTTTGTCTCAAAAAAAAGTAAAATCAGAGTCATTATATTAAGTAATTTAAGTTTTTTAAATTTTTAAAGGATGAGAGAATTTATATCTTTTGGGGGGCTCTCAAGAAAATTTCTGAAGAAAAGGTTATTCACTTGAGAATTGCACTATAGTTCAGAAGAATTTATTTACAAGTCAGCTCTTTTGGGTTCCATCCTGCTAGGACTCTTTGTAGGCAATTGTGCTATTCTTGGTTGAAAATCCCTTGGAGAACACTTTCTGAAAGCACGTATAATGCCAGGGATACAGGACAGATCTGCCGTGTGATTTTATTCTAACTCTGACTTTGAGCCACAAACCTCCTCAAAGGTCTCAGAGTGGTAGAAAGATAAGATCTCCTGAGTTTGCGATTATTGATTGTGCTTATTAGTCACATTTTTTATAATCAAACAATGATAAGCTTTAGCTTAGCATAGCACATGAATGTGACACAAGAGACAAAGTTCTAAAAATTGCATTGTTTACATTAGGTTTTAGTTACATTTGATCTTTTACTAAGAAATTCTGGCATTTTAAAAAAGTGTACTTCCTACCACTTCTTTTTACCTTTCATAAAAATTAAGTCCTTTTTAATGAGTCTACTGGCTGAAACCTCTAGAATCCTTTTTACTAGGTTTTTTTTTGTACACATAGGTGCATCTTTCTGAACTCACATTACTATTGAAAGGCATCCAATCTAAAGAAGTGATTGAGGTCAAGGAGGTAGGAAGGGTAGACAAAATAAATTCAATTTAATCTAAATTTGTAACATTTGGAGGAGGAAAAAAGGAAGCAAAAAAACATGAAGAAGAAAAAGTGAGGAGAAAAAGCCAAAAGAGTAAGTACATACACCAACACAGACACAGAATGTGTGAACGCTTTGACTTCTAAGAAACTCCATAGGAGGGGAATAAAACAAGCTTTGGTTCCCTAAGCATGTATAATAAGAAAAACAAAAGATTGATTTTCTCCTAGTTGAAACTGATTTCTTTGTGAAAAAAGAAAAATCCCAGAGGTATTATAAAACATCTTACCAATATTAGCAAAGCCATTAATTTGCAAACAAGTTACTTTGTTAGTTATTTCATTTTCATTGATTTGAAATGATCATACTAGGGAAACCATGTGAGATTAAATGAACCCAACTTTCCTCCTCCATAGAGGCTCAGGGAGAAAGGACTTTATCCACACCCCTGAATGCTCACATTGCTTCCTGCTCCTTAGTGGCTGTGCAAAGCTCTTTAGGCACATGGTGTTCACTGAATGAGCTCGTTTATACCAACAGCTCCAGCTCTCATTTCTACCCCAGGAACATACTTTATTACCTCTGGCTCAAACCTCCAGTCCCTTGCTTCCTATTTCCTTTCAACATCTCTATCTGGATATACCCCAAAATAGCCAGTGTAACATTTCCAATCTGAACTAAGCAGAATCACATGTTGCATAAGGACATAGCAGTCACGGACAAATAGCATATATGATGGCGACCCCATAACATAGTATGTTTTTACTGTAGCTTTTCTGGGTTTGGACATGTTCAAATACACAAATATTTACCACTGTGTTGCAATTGCCTGCAGTATTCAGTACAGTAATATGTTGTACAGGTTTGTAGCCCAGGAGCAACAGGCTATACTATGTAGCCTAGATATGAAGTAGGCTATACCATCTACCTTTGTGTAGTATGGTAGGATGTTGGCACAATGACAAAATCACCTAATGACACATTTCTCAGAATGTATCCTGTCATCAAGCAACACATGACCATATTCACTCACCAAATGCTAGCCTACTGAAGCTATACTGAGCATTTTGGCCATTCCTTTCACATTATTACTTCTGTTCTCATAAATTAGAATATCTGATTACCCCTTAACCTGACTAGAAATCTTCATTTTTTAAGAACCATCTTAAATGAAACTCCTCTCTTGAGTTATTGCTGGGGCCCCCAGACAAAGACTCTTACCTCTGTGTTCTTAGTCATACTTTATTTAGGCCAATATGTTTATAATGCATATCGCCTTCAGTTATAACTATTTCTGTCTATCTTCCTCATTTCACTATGAGCTCCACAAGAATAAGGACTGCATTATGGTTGCCTAAATAATCCCAGGACCTGGTACCCAGTAGACGCTCGATAACGTTAAATAAAAGAATGAATAGAAAAATATGAAGGTGAAGCATGATTAGCAAGTGTCTTTGTAATGGGAAGAATGAAAGAAATAAAGCAAGATATCCTATTTACTAAATTTGTGGAAACACTTACTTCTCAGTCAAAAGGCAAACACTCAAGCTGAATGACACACAGCCAGTTCTTTTGAACTCAGTAGTTTTCCACGTAACAACAGCATCAGCATCAGCAGTTTATAAGCATTAAGAGCTTATTAGGTACGTTATTAAATGCATGACATGCAATACGTCATTTGATTCTCATATCAACTCTTTGAGTCAGAGTGTCTATTTTTACCCCTACTTGATAGCTGAGGGAATTGAGGCTTGAATAACTGACTCAGGATTACAGACTCAACATGGGGTGGAGGCGTAAGTTGAACCTGGACAACCTGACACCAGGTGCCACACATTTAATGAATCTCTTAGCCCCAAAATCTAGTCTTACCCCCTCATTTTCCAGAAGCTGAAGCATAGAAGCTAAAGAGACTTGCTAAGAAATAAGAAATAAAAAGAAGCTTTGAACATTAAGCTAGATATGAAAATGATTTTCAGATATTTCTTTTTCTTCAAGGTGTATTGGATGTATTATTGCCCCAAACATTTAAAGTAGTTTTCCCTTAGTGCCACATACGTGTTCTGTGATGGCAAGAGTTATCATATACAAATAAAATAACTTTCAAAAACGTTTAGACATGAATTTACATTATTCTTCACATATTCATTTCCCTAGACATTTTCATTCATCAGCTGTTATGTATTAAACTATGCTGTTTTTGAACTTGCAGCAAAGTCTGTGTTCTTGCTCTGATGGACTCTAAATTCTTAATGTTTATCTCATAACTTGCTTACCAAAAGGAAGGTAAGAAAGATACAGAAATGGATTCGCATACACAAGAAACTTTCATCATAATTAAATAAAAACTAACAAGTGTTTCAATGAGATTTTTGTATGAGTCCTAAATAGTGTAAGATAAACAGAATTGTGGGTGCAGAAGAGAGTGTATTGTTGGTGGTGGTGGTGGTGTTTCTTCATGAATGGATTCTTTGATGTTCAGTCCTAGGAGAACATAACATTGGCTTAAGAAAAAATCAATTTCTCAAATTCAAAAAATTTAACTTTAAATGACCATACATGTCGACAACCATATGAATAAAAAAATAAAATAAAATAACCATTACAGACTCAACATGGGGTGGAGGCACTTATTGAAAGTGCTGTGTCTGTATCAACATGGCTCAAACAGATTCAGTGGCCAGCTGATCAGAACTCTTGTGTCTGTCACCCTGTTTGGGGACAACCTGTTTCTTCTTCTTCGCTTTTTATCAAATAGAGTAGATACAAGCATTGTCAGGCATGACCCACAGGAGGTTTGTATCCTCAATTTCTGATTCTCTACACTTGCAAATCTTCCCCTACTTTGATCAATCTTACAGGCCAAAGCAGGGAAGAATATCATTTTTGGGCTAACAATTTCAAGTTGTGTGACATATTCTCTACATATTTAAGGTCCACTTTCCAAAATGTAATTCTGAATTTTTATAAGAAGGCTTCAAATGCCAAAATTCTTATTTTACTTAGAATGACCAAAAAGTGCCATCTGACAGATTTAGTTTATTATAATAGTGGTAGCACAAAGGTGCCATTTACAGAGAAAATGTGACCTTTTCTTTAACTATTGCAGGCTATAAACTTTTAAAAATATTTTTAGATCCACAAAGTTCAGTAAGTCATTTTACATAGAAAACTCAATATTCTTGGAACATGGAGGTAGTGGGAGTTGTGCAAGTTGTGGGTTATGCTCAGTTTGCAACTCTGAAGAATGGGGTGAGTTTTTTTAAACTAAATAACACTGTTAATCTTACAGGGAGCAAAGATATGAATTTGAGTCTTCTCTATACACCTACACTTTGTTTCTACCAAGAAATGGGAATATACTACTAGTAACTTAAAACTAATATATTCAGTTTCATCAAAGATACTTCAGGGTAATCAGAAGATACCTTTACCTGTGCTGAAATTCAGAGAGATAGGAGTGTTTGAAGACAATAAAGGAAGTCTTCTTTCTAATCATTGGATTAGAGAGATCACAAGGCAGGAACAGATGTAGGACCGAGGTGCACCTGCTCGGGGCAGTGTGAGCGTGGAAGGGAAGAACATCCCAAAGTTCTCATATCAGTACAGGGGATGGGGATTAGGCACATCAGGCAAGGGCATAGTCATGATTGATAAATAAATAGATATTCAATTAAGATTCTGTCAACATGATAAAGATATAAATTTAGAAGTATCATCCACCTTCCAAATTAACCATGGGCAAAAAAGAGAGTTAAAAGATGCTTCATTACACTAGCAAAAATTAAAAAAGGAAAAGAAAATACAGCAACAAAGAAAAATAAGTAGTAAATAAACACAAAATTAAAGAAATAAAACCAAGTATAGACTTATCATGCTGAGTGGGAATGACCTGCATTCACCCGTCAAAAGGAAAAATTGACAATTAGAATGTTTTGTTGTCACAAATCCAGCATGAATACCAACAGGGGTTGTTGCCAGGAGATGACATTTATGCAGAGTCCAGGAGAAGCGGGGAGGGGCTCACAGGTCCATCTCCACAGACTTCTTTCTAAGCTCTGGAGGGGAGGGAGCAGATTATGGAGACTCCAACTGGCTGTATTTTCAGCAGTGCTAATACTCAGGAATACCTGTTTCAATGTCTGGGTGGCAAAGCAAGGCTCAAAGTGGCCCTGAGAAGTCTCCTCCCTGCTTCCTCACCAACATAGAGGTGAACATAGAGGTGAGGAAGCAGGGAGGAGACTCTTCACTGACGTACAGGTTTATGGACACTATTTGCTGGCCGACTGTCATGCCCACTATGGCCCACATACTTCAACATGATCTTTCTAAAAGAATTCACCAGGTCACCCACGACATCCCCACTGCCCTACCCGTAAAGTCTACAAAGAGGGTCTTCTAAATGCAGTTAGAGTTTCATATTTTTCCTAGATCCTTTCAGAATGAGAAGCTTCCTATTGTCCCAGAATCATTAAAAGAATGAGACTTTGTTAAATTGTACATTAGGTTCCTTTGAAGACTGGGAATCACCAAGATTTCCAGCCTTCTTAATTCACTAACCAAAAAACAGAGTTGGTCAGAATTTCTCTTCCCTTGAGATGTATGGTACATCTCTGCTACTTCAATAAGGTTTGGATACAATGTGGATGTTGGAGTTCTAATTTTGGTTCTGTCACTAATTACTGGGTCACAAGTCACTTAGCCTTTCCTGGTCTGAGACTCTTCAAACATTGACTGAAGGTAAGAATACCCTTGTCTTCATGACTTGGTTGAGAGGATTAAAAATACAACAAAGAGGACCTGTAAGGACTTAGTTTACTTGAGTTTGGCTCTTTGTGTTTAGAGCTTTTGAAATGGTAAGCGCTGGATACATGCATCATGGTGATACTTTGATGATTTTTAGCAGATTTATCATCATCATTCAGCCACTCATGCCTCAGTTTTACGACATGTCAAACAGCAGGCCGCATGGCATAGTTTTCCACATGATGAGAGTGAACATTGATTCTACTCATTGAGAATCTAAGATGAATATCATTCCAGAAGTACAATTATTCATCAGCTTAGTCCACCAACTTGAAGTAATCCTATTTTCAGCTAGGTATATCTTTCCACAGAAATAACAGCAATACGAATTTAAATCTTGTGAGCATAATACTACCACCATAACTACCCAAAGTGGTTTGGTAGAGTGGAATTATTTTTAGCTGTGGGAAAAAACCCTTTGATGATTTATACAAATGTTCTTGGAAGAAAATCTAAAATCTTAATGTAACTCATAGGGCCCAAATGGTCTGGCTTTCCTCCAGCCTAATCTGGCACCATCTCTTCCTTCTCTGTGTTCAGTCTCATCTGCCTTCTTCTAGTTCTCTGAATTTCATCTCATCTCCTCCTGCCACAGGTCCTTTGCACTTACTCTTTCCATGGTCTGGAATGTTCTTCCCCATGTTCATATCATTGTCTCCAATAACTCCTGTGTGTCCTTCAAATCTCAGCTCAAGTGCTATTTCTATGGAAAAGACTTCAATGAAGCCTGCTCCCCAGCCCCACCTGCACACCCACATAACCTAGTCAAGCTCCTTGTTGCGTTGTTCACGGAATTGAGTTTTGCCTATAATTATCATAAATTCACAGGATTATCTGATTAATGTCTCTCTCTCTACCATTCAGGTAGCTTCATGAGAACAAGGCCTGACCTGGTTCTACTCATCGTCTTACTCACAGCAGCCAGCACAGTACCTCCTGCCTGCACACCAAATGCTCAGTGCTGCATGAATGAATGGGGGAATGAACCAATGAATGAACATCAATTCCAAAGCTATTCATACGCCATTCACCCTGCCAAACAACTTCACCAGGCTGCAGAAAAGGCATAAACAGTCAAGTCGCCCAGAACTGCCTGTGGAACTCTTATTTACATTCCTAATTCCGAGTAGACCCTAATTCCTCATCCCTCTTCATTTAACTCACCTTAAGCCAGCACCGGATCAAACATTGGATCAATTTGATCTTGTTTTTTTTTAATTTTTTATAAAAATAAGTAGTCTATTTTTTGTACCCTCTGAAAAATTTATTCCTAGATAGGACTGTGGCTACTAAAAGTTCTGCCTTCACTTCTCACCTCTCCATTTAATATAATCTCACTTTCTTTTCCAGTGTCTAGAACAGAGCTCAGATTTAAAGAAAAAGAAAAGTAATACAAAAATACACAGAATAAAAAGCAGCAGAGATGTGTCTATCAACTTTCATTATGGGTAGCATTATTTAAATTGTTCATACAGAGTCTGACATACACCATCCATGAAAAAGAATCAGGATTCCAGGGTTTTTTCAATGTTTACAAGGGCTAGACAGTATTTTTACATCATCCACTTCTCCTTGGCCTTTTAGGGGGAACCTTGATACTTAATGTCAATAAAAAGTCTATGGTAGCCTGGGCATTTCAGACAACAGACCGTACCTGTAAGATTAAAATAAAACCCTTTTTTTCAAAGCCATTTTATTTTCTACCACAGAAATAATTCCCAGCCCAAATGCCAGGACTATTTAATTTTCATTGTGTTGACACAAGTCATGTTGCCTTTCATCTTTCTCTAAGAACAGTAAGCTATTCTGCTACTTTATCCACTGACAGGTAACTCCAAGCAGATAATTTTAAAATTTAATGGTCTGATGAAACACTTTTTTCATCTTAAAACACAGTATCAAAGGCAGCAATGCAAACTCAATGCCATCCATAGTGACATGAGTGACACGGTGCCCTTGGCCATGTACTTGGGCTGTTCTGAAATTGTTCCTACTTTCAAGAAAAAAAAAAGCCACTTTCTATTTGGTGCCAAATTTTTCTACCTTTGATTTTTCTTGATGTTCACTTGAATTATAACTTAATAAGAAATATTCAATAGGCCACTTACCAGTTACAACTTCAATTTGGAAGCAGAAGAGAAAGAAATACCAGAGGTCTGACTTCATGTTTGCCAGAAACAGGTACAATTCTCTTGTTCAATGTTGAAAGCTGACAGTGAATTCACGTTCTCAGTTGTTTTCTATTTGCTGGAAAGGAAGTGGGTTTTCTGGGAGTTGATGTAGTGTCACACTTACCGCCAACTTAAGAGGTTCTCTGTCTTTGATGTTAATGGCTATAGGGAAGGCATTATTGCTTATGGGGGTTAAGAGTTTAATCCATAGGTCACCATAGTTTTGAAAACAGCAGAAACCTTTACCCTTTTTCTGGTTCCAACAAAACAAATTAAAGAGACGGTGGCTATTGTTTATTAGAATTGCCCTACTTCTCTTAATCAATAGCTATTGGATAGAAGAGGCTCTAAAAATACACGATGAATTATACACGTTTTGACACATTTCTATCTTTTCCTGATTGTTCCAGAAAATGAAGAGATAGGAAACAGGAGTATCATTAGAATCTGAGAAGTAATATTTACATAGAAAAATGGTGGACTGTAATTTTCCAAATGATGGGGCCAGTTTTAAGCTAACTTAAACCCTGTTCCACATCTTCCAGTAGTCTGTGGAAACCAAAAATTCCACATCTATAGACTCCAATGAAAATAAGAAAGTTGAAAACCTACCATGGTTTCTCTACTCCTATAGGAAGATAAAGTAGGTAATAACAAGAACAATACTAATATAATTATATTTATATGTACTTAAATGTTTTATATAAAATAATACATCTTAATACAAATGTATAAACTTAAATGTAAAATAATGTATAATATACTTAATATGTATAAAATATACTATGACTATATAATAGCTAATGTTACATTCATACTATTTTACATGTATTTAAATGGTTACTAATTGTGTATACACATTTATATTATTATGTTATGTGCAAGTATTAGCTCATTTAGTCCTCTTACCCATCCCAGTGCAAACCACTGATCTCCCATTTTACAGGTGAGAAAACTGAGGCACAGAGAGGTAAAGTACCCACCCCAAGTCATATAGTTAATAATTGTTAGCACGACGTTTTGAGAGTCTGGCTCCAGAGTCCTCATTCTTAACCAGAGCAGGTAGAACCACTCATGCCAAGGCCTGTGAATCCTGCCACCTAGAGCTCTGACCCAGCTTCCAGAATAGAGGGTCCAGGCCGCACTTCTGGGCCATGACCAACTGTCAGCCTGCACAGATAACATCTAGGTAAAAAACTAAAATCAACTGGGCAGGACAACCACGGTGTAAGATCAAAAATGTCCAGGCCCTGAAGCAGAAGTCAGGCTTGGGGCTTTAGAACAGCAGTTAGTGACAGAGGATCAGAGCCAAGGGCTTCAGAAGGCCAGGGGGAGGCTGATCCTGCAGTGATTTCCCCAGTCACTGAGGCTTCCCTACATGCCTTTCACAGGGCTCCTGAGGCCCAGCAGTGGATGTGAAAGAAGCTGTTTGGTGGACTGAGCTAGCCTGAGAAGCAGAGACTGGGCCCTCTGGGACCCTTGGGAGCTTGCTACCCAAATTTCTCTTTTTCTTTTTCACTGTTCCCACCACCACCACCACCAATTGCATCAAGAGAAGATGCTTATTGACCCACAGGCATTGTGTTGGAGTCTTCTCCCAGAAAACATATGGGCAATGGAGAATAATTGCCTTTTTTTTTTTTAAGCTAGCTGTGATCTAGCTCTGGAACTAAGTATGGGGAGCTTGTACTTTGTCTGAAAAAAGCTGCCACAAACTCTAGAGCTCCACTGCTGTTCCCCAGAGGACACGCAAAGGCAGGTGCCCAATCACAAACATTGAGGACATGCTGTGTGCCAGACCCTGCACTGCACCACACAAACATTATCTCATTCAGTTTGCAACAACCCCACAAGGTAGGGGTTGTTCCCATTTCATAGATAAGAAGACCAAGAGTTAAAGAGATGGAGTAGTTTTCCCAGAGTCATGTAGCTAATGAGTGATGGAGCCAGGCAATTATTCCCCATTGCCCGTCTATTTGTGGGGAGAAGACTCCAGCACAATGCCTGTGGGTCTAGAAGCATCTTCTCTTGATGCAACTGGGTGGTATAGTGAGAAGGAAAGGGAGGAAATTGGGGTAGCAAGCTCCCAGGGGTCGCAGAGGGCCAGTCTCTTACTTCTCAGACAACGAAACTCCCATTCTCCGCTCTGAATTACCACATTACGATCACACGCTCGTCCTCATTTATCTAGCCATAAGTGACTGATAACATTATTTTTTTTGTCTCATATTTTCATGGAAGAAGCATACATAAGTTCTAATTTAGTTTTGAAATAATTGAATGCAAAAAAGATTTCCAAATAAAACTTAGGTACAATGTTTCTACCTCAAGGGGAGAAAAGCTGCATGAGTTATGGTTGAATTCAGCTTTAGTTCAATTGTATATGTGTGTTTTTATTTGATACGAATCTGTTTGCTTTTTCCCAACCATCTCGCTTCTTGGTTTATAGGCCATTTGGTGGTAACTGATCTTAAAGTGGAGCAGTGCTGGCTCTTATGTAAATGGTGTTTTATTTCAAAGTCCCCTGCATGTGATCCTTGCCATGCTTTGCCTTCTCAAAACTCTTAGTCAAGAATACAATTACTTGTGGTTTTAAATATTCAGAACTACTTTTCATGTGTCTGGAAAATAAACTGGGCAAAAGTTTCCGTTCACCCCACAGGAAGCACTTTTTGTTTGCTTTTAATGTTTTTTATCTTTTTTTCATTCCATGACTTAAGAGGGTTTTGATTTATGGGTACAGATGCCTGGGGTGAGGGTGGGGTGTGGAAAGTTTGTTACATTAAAAGTGGGATGTTTATTATTTCTTGCCTTGTAGGCACCAGAGTTGGTAATGAGGCAGGCTTGCTTTTCTTAAGGGCCACAGGTGAATGCCTTTCTTTTGCTTTGCTTGAAAGCGACATGTGCTTGAGCAGAGGAGCTCACACCATTAGGTTAGCGTGATTAAGCCAAACGATAGGATTAAAAAGCATGCCCAAAATATCTTTGCCTCACCTAAACTTGGGTTGTCACTCCGAAATGGATGAGTATAGAAAGATAATGGCCCTTCCTAATCAAATTTTTTCTCCTCCCACCTTGCCCATACTGTTGCGTGGCCCCACCACCAGCCCTCTCCCTTCTCCCACCGATTCACCAAGAAGCCCTAATGATTCAGCTTCCCAGCTGTCTCCTCAGTATTTTTTCCTCCCCTCTTGCCAGTGGCACTGCCTTGAATCAGGCCTCTAGCATTTCTCCTCTGGTCTTTCCGACTTCAATCTTGTCCTGTTTCAATCTGACTCCACGCTACAACCAAAGCAATCTCCATAAAATGCCAATCTAATCTATCTGCGCCCCTTTACTGAGCACCCTCCACTGGCGTCCCGCCCACCTTAGATAAGGCCCAAACTCCTACAGGACCCTTTAAAGGCAACTCCTTCTCCAATTCACCTTCATCTTTTTCAGCATTTGTTCTTTATTCTTTCTGCACCAAATGCTTCAGTCACATTAAATGACGTGGAAGTCTCCAAATTCGCCAAGCTAACTCTTCCTCCTACTGCTAGGAGTGTCTTGTTGTCCCTACTTGCCCACCTTACCACCCCAAGGTACCTTCTTGACAGACATCCTTCCATTTCTCAGGCCTTTGCTCCCACCCCCATCAGTTCAGCAAAGATGCCTTCCCTGACCCATTTCATTCACTACCAGTCACTTCTGTAGCTAGTGCCCTTTGGGTGGCCTTTCTTCGCCCTGTCAATGTCCCTGCCCCTCTGCGTTCCTCCTCCTAGAACTCATCATACTATTGTAACAGCCTGTTTGCTTCCTTGTAACTTCTACTGAACTCTGAGCAACATCAGAACAAGCACTGAAAACACCATCTTGGCAGCCATATCGGCAATCCTGACACAGTGCCCAGGACACAGCAAACGCTTCATAACTATTTGGCAGATGAATGAGTGTCTGAAGAATCCTCAACTTTTGAAGGAAACACATCATCTCAGGAATGCTCACCAACGACCATTTTGCTTTTGAATCATAATGTGAAAGCCAGAAATTTATCAAGATGTATTTGTATTTCATATTGAAATTAATTCAATGAACATAAAAATACATCATACTTATTCATCTCTCATCTGATCGTTTGCCCATCCTTAACCACCAAACAAAGGAATATTCAAATTTAACAGCCAAATATTTTCTCACTTAAAGTTGGTATGCATCCACAAAGCCAAGAAAACTAATTGTACAATTAAAGGTAATCAAAATTGCAGGTGAGATGTGGCTGTAATGTGATATGAATATTTTTTAACCACTTTACCTCCACTTAGTCTTGTTGCCTTCATTGCAATGATGGCACTGTTGCTCAGAACCTCAGTAAGGCATCTCTCTGGATCCCACGCCAGCCTCCCACAGTTCTGTCTCCTTTCCTGCCTTTGGCCCCTGAATCACCATCCCACACTTCCTTCCTTGTGTTCTAAACATTCTAGAATCTCTGCAACCAGTAGCACACACATGCAGTTCCTCAGACCCTAAAAACCCTGCCATCTACTTCTCTCTTCGTTCTCAGTGAAGACAACACTCAGTCTCTTCTCTGCGCGTTTCCTTAGTTGTTCCCCCAAACCATTATACACTGCTTTCTGTCTCTATCATTCCACTGAAATAGCTTTCTCCAGAGTGGCGCCTGTGGCTCAGCGAGTAAGGTGCCAGCCCCATATGCCGAGGGTTGCCAGTTCAAACCCAGTCCCAGCTGAACTGAAGAAAAAAAAAATAGCTTTCTTCAGCTCCCCATCAGCTCTGCACCACAAACTCCAATGAACACTCTCTATCCTTACCCTGCTTGACCTCTCCGAATTGTCTGATGCTGTACTTTGTGCCTGCTGTCATACTTACTTTCGCGTGAAATGGTACTACCCCTTCCTGACTGAGTTCTCCGAGCTAAGGGTTATTCTGCTAACTGTAGGTTATTTTGTGGGCCTCTGCTCTGATGAATTCTGCAGAGCTGTTCCTCACAACTCAAGCTTCAGTTCTTCACTTTTCTTATCCTAGAGACGCCGCTTGAGAGATCAAGCAGGTGATGTCACTTGTTAATTAAAAAAAATCAAACAGGCTGAAGTATTTTTTTAATTATTTCCTTATTTTGCTTTCATATCCTTTACCCAAAAAAAGGGGGGGAGGGCTAAAATATTGACATGACTTTCCTTGTGCAACTCTTAACCTGACTCTGAAAGCTATTCCAAAAGTGTATTGAACCATAATAGCATAGTTCAATAAGTACATAATCATTCTCAAGAGACTACAGCTCACAAGGCTCACAAACTCATATGCATACAGGGCCAGACAGAACAAATGGACCAGGACATGAACCAGGCGTATGGCAACGGGGACCCCGGGACAAGCTGAACAGTAGGCAGGAAGTGCAGCCAGTCAGTCCCAACTGCTGCAAGGAATACAAATCCAAAGTGACCATATCTTCTGATTTCTTTTCAAAGACACACAAAACTCTTGTCATTGTGGGAAATCATATAATTTTTAAAGTTTGCAACTTATTCAAAAGAATCGAAAATGCAGAGGCCCCTAGGAAAGTTTTAAGACAAACTGTGTTATGGTCCATTATTTCACTTCCAAGATGTGGTAGGTAGATATGTTGACTTCTCAGCAGAGTGTCCCGCCTTGAACCTGCAGAATCCAGGAGAAAGCACAGATGCCTGATCCCTGGGGGCTCATCAAAATCAAGGAAAGTGAAACGTGCAGGGAGGCACTGGGACAGACCAGACTACTCCTGTGCACCAGAGTCAAAAGGTGGGAGGGGTCAAGTCAGGAAACCGGACTTACTTCCCCTGCAGAGATAGAACTACTTTGCCCACCCTTTCTAAATAATCATCAGGTGTCTGTTAGCAACCCCCTATCTGTTACCCAGCCTCTCTCTCTATCCAATCTTCCTGGGGACTTAGGATTCTTTCAACCCTAGCTTTTGGCATTTTTACATTTTCCATATGCACCTTTGTCAAAAATCAATAAAAGCCTTCTGAAGGGGTCAGGGATGGTCTGCATTTTCTCAGTCTTCCTGCTTGGCCTGAGATAATGTAAGCCTTCTCCAAGCATTCTCAGACTTTATGTTTTAAACGTGCGTATCTTCAGCATCATTTCCCAGTCAACTTTCAAACCAGGTCAGGGTCCATGTGCAACCACCCCCAACACCAAGAAGCATAGTCGGCAGCATCCTTTCTCATTCACCTGTGCAAGTTTCAACTTGCTGGACTTATCACTGCTGCTGGGAGGGCTTCGTTTGTTTCCCAAGGCCCACAGAGCACTCAGGATCCACTTTGGAGCTGGGAAGAGAGTACTTTGGTGTGAGGATTTTCTATGATTTTAAAAGTAGGTTAAACAAATCTCAAACCCTTGGGCCTTTGCAATGGGCTTTCGGGGACTTTATTCCTTCCCATGTGACAAGTTTTAGGTTAGTTTCAAGAATTTTTAGAAAAGGCTGAACCTCACCGAAAGGTGAGGAGAGGAGTGAGCTTCCGGTGACCACAGTGGCTAAGGAAAACATTGCTGCTATGGAAAAAATGGTTCATAAAAACAGTTGAGTGACGTTTAAAGACACTGAAGAGGCACTACTGATTGGATCACCAGCAGCATCCAAAATCCTTCACAATTGCCTTCGAATCAGGAAAGCTTCATCCTGATGGTGCCTCACACTTTGACAGATGAGCAAAAGCACATCTTGTTGAATGGTGCGAAGAAATGCAGGTCAGATTCGAGGATGGTAGCTCTAGACGCGTTTCTGACATCCTTACTGGTGAGGAAACCTGGATTTACTGGTTTGATCCAGAGAAAAAGTGTCAGTAGACAGAAAATCCACCAACAAAAAAGAAGTGGCCCCTAAGTGTCAGAAAGAAAATGGTGGCAACTTTCTTCTCCAAAAGCTGTCATGTTGCACTGTTCCTTAGGAGGAACAAAGGACTGTACGGCTCAGTGGTACACAACAGCATGCCTACCAGAAGTTTTTGAGACGCTTCAAGAACAACAGCCAAGGACAGGGCTGCAGAGGACCATTTGCATCATGACCATGTGTCCAACATCACCATTCATTTCCTGGGAGTCTACAGAGGTTGGATTTGTGACTCATCCACTTTACAGTCCTGACCCAGCCCCATGTGATTATTTCCTGTTCCCTTCAGTCAAAAATCGCATGTGCCGAAGAAGGTTCTCCAGCCCTGAAGAAGCTGACATACCTACAAGAGTGAGCTAACAACACTTGAAGAAAATGAGTGGGAAAAGTGTTTTAAAAAATGGCTTATAAGAATACTATAGTGGCCAGGTGTGGTGACTCACTCCTGTAGTCCTAGCACTCTGGGAGGCCGAGGCAGGTGGATTTCCTGAGCTCACAGGTTCGAGACCAGCCTGAGCCAGAGCGAGACCACATCTCTAAAAATAGTCAGGTGCTGCAGTGAGCACTTGTAGTCCCAGCTACTCGGGAGGCTGAGGCAAGAGAATCGCTTGAGCCCAAAAGTTTGAGGTTGCTGTGAGCTATGACACCACGGCATTCTACCAAGGGTGACAAAGTGAGACTCTGTCTCTAAAAAAGAAAAAGCAGAAGTGCATGGAATGTTGTGGCAATTATTTTGAAAAAATATAGTAATCAAAATGATTTTACATTTCTTAATTTTTATGTATCTCAAAACTTTTGTAGTTTCTCTCATACAGTGTGGGCCAATTTTATAGGAGGCAAACATATCTAAAGATCCAGTTTGACCAATGGACTATTGATTTTTAACCTCTCCTTTAAAGTGTAACCCTCATTTGGCAGTATATACATATATATATAAAGTCTGGAGACCCTTGTTCTGGTCCTGACTCTCACTTGCCAGCTGTGGGAGCTTGAGAAAGATGCCTAGCCTCTCTGAGCAGAAGTTCACTCATCTGTAACATCTTGTAAGGAACAAAAGGTAATACATCTGAAAGCTCGTAAAAACTACCACATGGTACTTAAAAATACAGTTTTTACAATTTTTCAATTTCAGGACATTTTAATAATTTTCGATATTTTAAAAATATCTTATCCTATCCTGCTTAATGAACAAAGGAGCAGGGAAAGGGGAGGAGAGAGGGTAATGGGGAGTTATGGTGAACAGCACACCTCTTACGAGTGGAAGAGGGACTCTAAGAGGAACTTTACCTAACAGATGCAATCGGTATAACCTAATTCTTTGTATCTTCAAAGAACCCCACATAATTAAAAATGATAAAAACATCTAAAAATAATTAAATAAAATCTTACATCAAGTTAAAAAAAAATCTTATTACATTTTGACTCACTCAAAGTTTTATATACAGGATTAAGACTGGTAACTCCCTTTCAGAAAGCCATTTAAAAAATCACCAGTGGCCTTCTTTGGGTAGCCATTCAGGGTAAGATTTCAATAACCTGTCCCCAGTACTTGATGTATTTTTAAGAAATAAATGAGTACCTCATACCTATGAAATTTATTCCATTTAAAAACTGCTCTCTTTGTTTTTCTTTCTTTTCAAGCACTTCAAATAGAAAAAAATAACCTCTTCTCCAATCTATTTAAAGTTTAAATGCCCTTTTCCCAAGGAGTTTAGATAGGCTAAAGTATAATACTGGAATTTAGTAGAAATTACAGAAGTTAACTCAAATTATATTTGGTTCCTTAGATTGCGCTTTGTGTGAATGGATGACACCTACTGGCATAAACTAAAAATTTCTGTTTTTAAGAAGAAAAATAGCTGTTCACCTCTCAGGCAAAAAGAAAAAATGAAGAAGAAGAAAAGAAAAAGGAAACCACAACCAGCAGAGTTCAACACTGTCCAAATGTAATTGCCAGAGGTACAAGTCAAGAGCTTCTTGAAATTGTGAAAAAAGTTCATGATACGGTAAGGGAAAAGCAAACTACACATTTAACATATATAAGCAAATAACATATATTTGTAAAGTTTTGTATAAAAATTCATAAATATATAGAAACCGTATGTTTAAAAAGTGAAAGGATAGGCACCAGAATATTAATTTGCTATTAATGTGCTAGTATTACCAGTGATTATTTTTCCTTTATGTTTTTCTACACTTTTGGTGCTTTCTCCTACAACCAGGTATCATTCTCATCATGAGTGGGGTGTGTGTGAGAGAGAGACAGAGAGAAAGAGAGAGAGATTTTTTTATTTCTTAAAATGTTACAAATTTAACTATTCATGAGAAAGCAGAGTACCTAAAGTGTAATGAGTGAAAGTTATTAATTAGTTCAGCAATGAGCTTTTAACTATGACCAGGCAAGGCCCCCTTTGTTTGTGGTTTTTATTTAATATTCATTGTTGCCTAAGTTTTTTATGAATAAGCCTGAGAGTCATTTTCAAATATTCACAAGTTTTCCCTGCCCAATCTTTGTGCTCCCCAAATTCCACTGGAATTTTGATTACATACAGTATTGAATGTCCAGACCTCTTTGTACTACTTCAGAATCTCAGGTACATCCCATAGCCTAGTAACTCATGGTTAAAATAAATTATTTTATTTTAAAGAAAAAGCAAAGGCTTAATAGATACAATTACAAATACTATGAAAATGTCCAGATGTAAAACTAATTTCTTAACCACTATTTCATGTCTTGAGGAGACTTTGGCTGCTATAAGAAATTAACATGTAATATGAGTTTTCCCCATTCTTAAGCACTGAACCACTTCTGAAGAGGGGAAAGGATCTCACAAGGGTAGTAAGATTTGACAAAGAATTATGAAGAATGATAACTTGAGATAGATAAATGGGTAGCTATTTGGGGCTCATATTATGTCAAACAAAAAAATCAGAGATGGCTGAGAAGTTTGATGGAGAAGACAAAGTGACAGAGAGCAGAATGCCTTGGCAATTAAGGTAGGCAAAAGAGATGATAAAAAACAAAAAATACATTAACTTACATTTGGATGGCATGGTACAGCACGCTTGACACCTGCACACGTTACATGATGAAGGCCAGTGATGTTTTACCTGTTGAGTTATGCATAAAAAGGAAAACCAGTCATGCAAGGGACAGATATTATTGTTGCTATCTTGTTACAATGGAAACCTAGGTCTCAGAGAAGTTAGGTGTTTTACCAAATGAGCTAGGCTAGAATTGGTACAAGAATTCATATATATCTGCTTCTAGATTTGTGCTCTCATGGGTGTCTAGAAAGGAAAAGAGAAACAAAGGTGTTAGCCTTATAAGAGTGTATCTGGGAGGTGTGGTTCTATCTCTGATGTACCCCAGCACAGAGGATGCAGTTTCCTCAGATGGAATACTGAATCAAAATACCCAAGGAACACAGTAAGAATTGTCAGAAGAATAATAGTTTAACCAGAAGAATAAACAATTTTTTAATAAAAAAGAAGAAAGATGATTGCTAGGCCTGCCAGATGATGGTTTAATTAGTTCAACCATATTACAAAGTTATAATAGATAATTTTATACTGGCACAAAGATAGACAATTCAATGGAACACAGTAGATATCCAGAAGTAGGTATTTGTGTATATAAGAATTTAATGTTGGATAAAGTCACTTTATTGGATAGGATTCAGTAATAGAATCTTCTCTCTAATTTAACCAGAAAATGATCTGTTACCAGATATAAAATCTTCGGAAAGGCTGAAGAAGGCTTAGCTTCCAGAAATAACTCCCAGCTCCTAGACTTATGTAGGATCATTATGTTTTATAATGATCATAAAAGTTTCAATATCCACCATCAGAGGCTGCCATGTCATGAATCTACTGACGATAAGACTATCCTAGCTCTGCCACAATTTGTGCTCATGAATAGACGTGTACCACATCTCTTTCATTTATGTAATCACAAAAGCGACTGTTAGGTTGCCACCTCTGATTGGTGGAACCAAAATTACTTCTGAACTATAGCTGCAAGGGACCCTGGGAAAGGTAGTTTTCAGATTTTGTCAGCCACTACAATATCCAAGACTCACTTGGGTGTTGGAATGAATTTGAACAAACTGATTTCAGTATCCACCAAAAACAACATTTCACATCAATGAGAAATTAAGAATTATTTAATAAGGCAGTCCCCAAGTTACAAACGTCCAATTTACATATGACTTCCACTTACAAACAGAAGTTATTACTGTGCATGATGACAATGCATTTGCATAGCTAGTAAGCAAAAAATTCATTTAGATCTATCCTTACATCATGTATCAAAATTAACTACATACAAATTTAAAAGTTAATTTCTAACATTCACATTAAAAAATAAGAGACTATGAAGAAATATTTTCTAAGTACAAAATAAATGAAAGAAATCTCATAGAGAAACATTAATAGATTAGATTCAGAAAGAATTCTGCACATAAAAATTAATGATTATAAATCAAATGGATTAAAGTTAATACTTAAAAGGAAGAGGCAAAAGACTAATATTTGTCATACTTTTGCCCTCTCCTTCCCACTGTATCTCACGTTCCACCCAGTTTCACTGCCTGCCCCCATAAGCTGTCCTGGCTTGGAGCTGCTCAGGGATCCTGATTCCCAAAAAGCTTCCTCCCAGTTCTCATGCAACCGTACTCCCTGGTTCTGTAAATTCAGCATCTCTACTTTGCTCACCTCATCTACCCAGGGGGCAGCACTGGGAGAACAGGTGTTCTGGCAATGCATGATTTGTATACCGGGTACTTTGAACCATTAGGCAACGTATGAGACAGTCCCCAATCACTATTCAATAAATGCATAAAGAGTAAAAAGGCAAAAAATTAAAATAAAATACTCTTGCAAATTGACCAAAAACAAGACCCTATAGATAGATAGGCAAAGCACTTGAATGTAAAGATATGTATACGTATGACAAACAGTTACAAATAAAAAGTAAAGCAGGCCAAAATATTAATATCAAAGAAAAATTCAAGACAAAAATGAAATTATTTTAAAGCTTTAGTGGTCATAAATCTTTGAATTTGTATAATATGTTGTTGAAATATATAAAGTAAAAACTGCCAGGAACATACAAAATATTGATGGAAACAATAGTTATCAGAAATTACCCTAAGTATTTGACAGTTCAAATAAGCAAAATGTATTAACAGAATTTGAATAAAAGCTGATTTATTAAATACATATTGATTTTAAGGCCTGATTTTTTAACTACATGTTAAATTTTCAGTCTTTTAGAGAATATATCTGTTTTTCCAAAATATATAGAACATTTATGAAAAGTGATTGTGTATTAAAACTCAAAGAAATCCATTCCCCAGTATAAAATCAAAGGCAGAAAATGTACATCTTCATTGATCATTATGCACTAAAACTAAAATTAGTAAGAAAAGTTTAAATGTTAAAACATCACTACTTGAAATTTTTGTGTATTATTCTCTAAAGAAAACTCTTTGGTTAAGAACAAATAGTAAATTACAATTATAGACGGCTTGGAGAAAGTGACAGTAAAACACATATTCACACAGGGTCTGAGAATTAACTTGGCAAATGCCTCCTTAAAAAAGTACTACATACTTCATTGCTGAATACTACTACAGTCACCTTGGAACACTCCCATTGAGAAGCTTTGCACTGATGCCAGCACCACTCTACCCTTCAAAGCAATTTTGAAACTCTTTCTGGAAAGACCATCAGAGCTATTGTCCTACGGCACACAAAAACACTCAACAACGACAATGAATGCCACTCAACAAGACACTGCCACACATCGACACAAACATAGCTGTGAGACACATCCAGAAAAAGGGCTCCAAAATTGTTCAAAGGGTGGACTAGGCACTAGCATCAGTATACAGCCTCCCACGGGGATTACGTCACAGGTGACCATATTGATATTCAGCAATGAAGTATGCAGCACTTTTTGTGGGATTTGTTCTCAAACTTAATTGTCAGACCTCATATTAAATGTGGCCAGCCAAAACCCTTATTGGGAAAAATATATTCATATAACTTTGAGCTTTTTCACTATCAAACAGAAATGAAATAACACTAAGGAGCTAATCATTTAAATCAAGAGATACAAAAAGAAAAACCAAATAAGCTTTAAAAAACAGAAACATAAAATTAATATATATTTAAAAATAAAAAGTACAGATTAGGAATTAGAAAATAAAATGTAAATAATAAACTAAAAAGTCCTGGTTTTATTTTTAAAAATATTTATTTGAGGGGAAAGAATCCCTATTCAATAAATGAATACTGGGAGAACTGGATATTCACTTGTAAAAGACTGAAATTGGACCCGCACCTTTCTCCACTGACAAAAATTGATTCAAGATGGATAAAAGACTTAAATTTAAGGCATGAAATGATAAAAATCCTCAAAGAAAGCATAGAAAAAACACTTGAAGATATTGGCCTAGGGAAAGATTTTATGAAGAAGACTTCCATGGCAATTGAAACAACCACAAAAATAAACAAATAGGACTTAATTAAACTGAAAGCTTTGAAAAGTTTCTGTACAGCTAAGGAGACAACAACCAAAGCAAATAGACAACCTACACAATGGGAAAGGATTTTGCATATTTTGAATCAGACCAAAGCTTGATAACTAGGATCTACAGAGAACTCAAATTAATCCACATGAAAAAAGCCAACAATCCCATATATCAATGGGCAAGAGAGATAAATAGAACTCTCTCTAAAGAAGACAGATGAATGGCTAGGAAACATATGAAAAAATGCTCAGCATCCCTAATTATTAGAGAAATGCAAATCAAAACCACCCTGAGATACCATCTAACTCCAGCAAGAATGGTCCACATCACAAAATCTCAAAACTGCACAAGCTGGCGTGGATGTAGAGAGAAGGGAAAACTTTTACACTGCCAGTAGGACTGCAAACTAATAAAACTTTTTGGGAAGGAAGTATGGAGAACCCTTAAAGAACCCAAACTATACCTCTCATTTAATTCTGTAATCCTATTACTGGACATCTGCTCAGAAGAAAAAAAAATTCTCTTATCATAAGGACACTTGCACTAAACTGTTTATTGCAGCTCAATTTACAATTGCCAAAATATGGAAAAGGCCTAAATGCCCACCAACCCAGAAATAGATTAACAAGCTGTGGTATATGTATAGCATGAAATATTATTCAACCATTAAAAAAGATGGAGACTTTATATCCTTTGTATTAACCTGGATGGAAGCGAAACACATTATTCTTAGTAAAGCATCACAAGAATAGAGAAACAAGAATCCCATGTAATCACTTCTCACATGAGGACAGTTGATGACCTAGTACATGGTGAGGGGTGGGGAAGAGGAGAGCAAAGAGAGGGAAGGAGAGAAGGGGGTGGGGAGGTCATAGTAGGTGACACACCTTTTGGGGGCAGGGCACAAATATAAGAGGGACTTTACCTAACAAATGCAATCAATGTAACCTAGTTCTTTGTACCCTCAATGAATCCTCAACAATTAAAAAAAATTTTTTTTATTTGTGCAAGACTCTAAGGAAACACAGAACATACCTGGCCAGTCCTGCTGTCTGAGTTATTCCCAGGCCCAGCAAAGGAACCCAGTTTCCAGAGCCTCAAAGACAAGGAGTAACGCACCAAAATATGGACTTATTTTCAACTCTACCTCCACTAGCAGAGCAGCTGCCAAGAACAAAGACTGAATCTTCTGATACTTGGCAAACAAATGTAGTATGACCTCAAGAATCCATTGCTTCTTAGAAGGTGCCCACCAGTGTATTTGAGGAGAAGCTTCCAGAACAAGTTGAGGAGTGGCTCTCCTTCTTTCTCTGAGACTGGAGATATTCTGGGAAAGAATTTAGATGTCATGAAGGAAGCAGTGGTTCAGGCAGAAGAGGCGGCTACTGAGATTACCAGGAAACGAGAAACAGTAGAAGAAACGCTCAAAGAAGGAAAAGAAACGTCCGGCTGCACCTGCCCTGGCTTCTTCAGAAAACAGCAGTAGCACCCAGGAGGAGTGTGAGGAGACAGTGGAGAAACCCAAAAAGAAGAAAAAGCAAAAGCCCCAGGAACTTCCTCAGGGGAATGGAACGGAAGACCACCCATCTATCCCGTCTCTAAACCCCAGAAAAAGAAATCTTTTTCCAAGAAGGAATTGGTGAGTGGTGGTCTTAAGGAGGCCTTTGGCAGTGTAAGTCCTCCAATGAAGACAATGTCTTCACCCAAGGAGGAAGCAGTCTGAAGAAGGAGACAAGAAGAGAGCGTCTAAGAAAGAGAGGAACTTCTCCTCCAAGGAGGAGACAGTGGGCAGTGGGCCGGACGCAGCCACAGCCACCAAGAGCAGCTCCAAGACGGAGACACAGTTCCACAAAGCTCCCCAGGTAAATTCAAGTGGATATCCCCGTGAGGAGGGGTATTCCACGCCCCACAGCGACATTTCCCACCCCATGTCCCATATCTCAGTAAGAACAAATTTACAGAAAAAAAAAGAAAAACGAAACATGCATGAACACTATGAAAAAAGAAGACAAAAGCAATACAGATACTGATGAGATTTTTTTAATTAAAAAATTATAAATACCTGTCATTATAATTTAAAAAATAAATACCAATTCACTTTTAAAAATACGGCTGAAATGGCCAATAATCTGGGCCACAGAAAACTGACAGAGAAATAAAAATGAATAAACTAATAACCTTGGAAAAAATATAAATGGGACTAAAAAACTAGCCCATACAAAGGACTGAGCCTAGACTATTCTACAAGTGAGTTCTTTAATGACTTGCAAAAAGTAGAAAATTCCCATGTAATATGGACCAGTAGAGGTAAAAAGCAAAAGGGTTCCAGTTTATTTTGTGGTGTTGACATAAGGTTAATAATAAAAGGTAAGAAGGTTGGTTCAGAAAAGATCCACAGAGCAATGTCACTTAATATAGATAGAAACATTCTAAATTAAATGTTAAAAAAATCTAATTTGGGGGCACAGTAAGTAAATAATCCACCGAATAGAATTTACTCCCAAAATGCAAAAATTGCTTAATTGTAAGAGATCTATATTTTATTAAGTTAAAAAGAAAAAAATATACCATCACCTCAATAAATACTGAAGAGGTTTTTAGGAAATTTAGCATCCATGCATGATTTTTAGAAAGAAAAATCTATTCGTATATCAGAATAGATAAATACATTAATTTTTTTATTTTTAATTATTATGAGTACATAATAGTTATATATATTTATAGAGCGCATATGATGTTTTTATGCAGGTGTACAAAGCCAATTAATCAAGTCAGCGTAACTGAGGTATCTATCACCTCAGGCATTTAACACTTCTTTGTGTCAAAAACATTCCAATTCTACTCTTATATTTTAAATTTAATGTTGATTATAGTCAGTTTGTTGTGCTATCAAATCTTGTTCATTCTATTTAACTAACTCTATTTACCATCTCTAATTTATCTCCCTCCACTACTATTTTCAGCCTCTGCTAACCACCATTATACTCTGTCTCAATTAGAGCAATTATTTTAATATTTCGCTCCCATACATGAGTGAGAACATACAAAATTTGCCATTCTGTGCTTGTCTTATTTCACATAACACAATGTTTTCCAGTTCTATCCATGTTGTTGCAAATGGCAGGATTTCTTCTTTTTAATGGCTATATAACATTCCATTATATATATATATATATATATATATATACCACAATTTCTTTATCCAATCATCCATTGATTGAGGGACATATAGATTGATTCTGTATCTTGGCTACTGTGAATACCATTGCAATAAACATGGGAGGGTAAATATCTTTTTAATAACCTGAATTCTAATCCTTTGGATATATACCCAGTGGTGGTATTGCTGCATCATATGTTGGTTCTATTATTTTTTTTTTAGGAACCTCCATAGTAGTTGCACTAAACTACATTCCCACCAATAGCATATAAGTTAGATGGATACTTCGTAAGCTGATGAAATACCTCATATCGCTGGACACTTTCATGTTTGTGAAATACTAAAGGGATCCCATAAGGTTAGGGGGAAGATACTACCCCTGTGATTTTTCAATATTTGGAAAGATATTTAAAAGATAATTGCTATACATTTTTTGAAAAGGAGAAACAATTATCAGGTATTTTCCCTGAAGTGACTGATTACCAAGAAAATCCAAAAGAACAAACTGGAAAGTTATTATAATTCATGAGGAAGTTTAGTAAGCAGCCTAGAACAAAGTAAATATAAGAAAAGCCAATAGTTTTCTATACGTGCAGGTGGGAAATGAATGGTTAGAAAATTATAAAGCGGGAAATAACAATAAATACATTAAGGAAACTCTGAAACTTTCAGAGGAACATAACATTTGAATAAATAGAAACAGGTGACATGACTCTGGATGGGAAGAAACAATGATATAAAAATATTAATTCTCTCCAAATTAATTTATAAATGTAATGTTTTTGCAACCATAACATCTACTGTATTTTCATGTTTGGAAATCTGACAAAATGATTCTAGAGTTCTTTAGAAGAATGAAGTTGAGAATAACCAAGACAATTAATGGGCTAGAAGGTGAAGTGACAAGGTTTACTAGGTATAGGTGACAAGAATAGTAGTAAGAATTATTCAGCTGAACACAGCATCCACTAGCAAATCTAAATAATGTACAAATTCAATAAAACAATACATACATAGGATTTCAAGCCTTTGGAAGTAATAAGTACTTTTCAGTAAATAAAGTGTTAGGAATAATTAGCCAGTCATTTGGAAAAAGTAGAGTTAGAACTCTTCATACGGTGAAATAAATTCATGATTTAAAATTAAATGTAAAAGAAAGGAAATCATAGAAAAATTCGAAGAAAATGCAGATTAGAAAATTATAGCTTACTTGATTGGAAAGATAAACTCCTTCATGTTTATTTCTCAATCAGTCTCCATATGTATTGTTATCTTTTTTAAAAACAGTGATCACAGCCTAAAAAAAAATAAAGACAATTTTTAGAAAATACATAAACAAATATTTGCTTGATCACTGAGTAAAGAAGGCATTCTAAACCAAAAAACAAAGAAAAAATAAAATACAAATGAAAAATTTTGATACATTTTATTCATAAAAGCTCACATTTTCATGCATCAAAAATTTAAAAGTAAATTGGTGACAAGAGAAAAAATATTTGCAACTTATATAATAGCAAAAGGCCAATGTGCTTATTACATAAAACTTCTTACAAGACATTAAAATAAGATCAACACTCTAATTTTAAAAAGTAAATACAAAGCGTAAGCAGACAATTCACCAAGAAAAGGAAAAAGTCCTAAATTCACATTAAGAAAAAAGTTCAAGCTTACTTGTCAACAAAAAGAAATGCGATACATAAAAACCAGATGATACATTTTTTCCTAACAATTTGCCAAAGCTATCTAAATGATATTTAAAAGATATTCAATGATGTTTAAATGTTATTAAATAAAATCTAGTTCAGTTTGAATAAGGAAGTAATGGGAATTTTTACCCACAGCTGCTGGGATTGATCCTTGATACAATTTGCTAATGAGCATTTTGGTAATAAATATCAAAGGTCTTAAAGCATATCACATGTCTCTGGACCAAGCAGCCCCTTCCCACGAAGCCTGATACATTGCTTTATCAGATATTTTCAAGCAGGTCCACATCGCCACTGAAGCTCAAATTTGTCCAAGCTCATACACATATATGCATCTATTCTATAAATGAAGTTCTATCTATGCAGACCTTCTTTGACTTATGATGAGGTTACATTCTGATAAACCCATTGTAAGTTGAAAATATCCTCAGCTAAAAATGCATGTGCCCACCTAACCATTCAAACATCATAGCTTAGCTAAGCCTACCATAAATGTTCTCGGAACACTTACATTAGCTGACAGTTGGGCAAAATCATCTAATACAAAGAATATTTTATAACAAAGTGTTAAATAGCCCACGAAAGTTACTGAATACAGCGCTGAAAGTGAAACACAGAATGGCTGCGTGGGTACTCACTATTAACCGACACAGCTGAAAGCTCACTGGGCCTGAAGAATGATGCAATGAACTAAAATCAGTTGCTGAATGATGGGGATTCTATGGCAACAAGGTCATCAATTTCTCTCTCTTCTGATGGGATATTGACACATATTGATGGCTTAGCAGTCATTGTGTTCCTCAGAAAGATATCGAGAATCGATTTTTACCCTTGAGACTGTATAGCTCACTACCACTGCCCAGCAGTGTGAGATAGTCTGGCAAAAATCAAAGTTCAGAATTTGAAATAAGGTTTCTACTGAGTATAGCTTTTGTACCATCATAAAGTCAAAAAATCTTAAATTGAGCCATCATAAACTGGGAACCATCCACACAAACATCAAACATATACATGCTGTCTTATCTTCCTGATAGCCATTCGGACTGGATTAATTTTATTCTTTTACCTATTAAGTGTTAGATAGACAAAATCTGGACAGTAATGTGCCCAAGCGCACATCTGTTCCAGCTTTGAAACTTTACCCTGGAAACAGCCTTAGAAATATATATTTATGGCCTGAAAGACAATAACAAAAAAAAAATGGAAAATGTAACTGGAACTATTCTGCTTATTCTTCCTAGACTGAGGGAAGGAGGCCTTACAACATACTGCAAGTAACTTAAAGATATAGAAGAAACAATAG
Organism: Perodicticus potto; assembly: GCA_963574655.1. Lineage (NCBI taxonomy): Eukaryota > Metazoa > Chordata > Mammalia > Primates > Lorisidae > Perodicticus > Perodicticus potto. Next base: position 28,323 of record CAUYRH010013949.1, read on the forward strand.
TAACTTCCAAATGTGTCATATTTTTCATTTCTCCAGTAGCCTTGTTGCTATCATATAAAAAATATATGTTAATGCTATATATATTCCCCTAGATGGCCTGCGTCTGCATTTTGCATTATTTCATTAAACAAGTGATATTCCTCACAATTGTTGGGTGGCTTCAATTCCCAAGAAAACATGCCAGCCTACACCCTATAAAGAATTTTATTTTTCTGCCAACAAATGTATTTTGACAATGTTAATCCCTATCATACAACACAAAAGCACAGAACTAAACTCTTGCCACATAATGATAAACTAAATACACAGAACCTAACATAAAGCAATATTGACTTTAAGATCACAGAGAATGTGTTGGGAATTTCCATTCTAAGTGACAGAAACTCAGAATGGCTGAAGAAAAGAAAAGGAAGTATTGGTTCATGAAATTATAAATTAAGAGGATCTATTTTATTTGTATCTCTTTTTTGCTGTTTTCTATGTTGACTCCATTCTGAAGCAGATTCTTCCTAGAATCTCTATACTTACACCTTCCCAGCTTTGCAAACACAACAGCTTATAAAGGGTAGAGCATGCTCAGCACCTGTAGCTCAGTGGGTAGGGCACTAGCCACATACACCTTAGCTGGTGGGTTCAAATCCAGCCAGGGCCTGCCAAACAACAATGACAACTACAACCAAAAGATAGCTGGGCATTGTGGCGGGTGCGTGTAGTCCTAGCCACTTGGGAGGCTGAGGCAAGAAAACTGCTTATGCTCAAGAGTTTGAGGTTTCTGTGAGCTGTGATGCCATGGTACTCTAACAAGGGTGACATGATGAGACTCTGTCTCAAAAATAAATAAATAAATAAATAAAATAAAAATAAAAAACTTTAAAAAAAAAATAAAGGGTAGAGCATTAGCTGAGAGCCTAAGTGTGATGTGTTAGACTGATACAGGTCACATGCCTAGTTTTGTTTTTGGTTTTGTTTGTTTGTTTTTGTTTTTTTGCAGGTTTTTTTTTTTTTTTTTCCGCAGTTTTTGGCTGGAGCCGGGTTTGAACCGGCCTCCTCGAGTACATGGGGCCAGCGCCCTACTCCTTTGAGCCACAGGTGGTACGCCACATGACTGGTCTTGGAATAATCCCTGGAGCAAAGGAGATGCAGAGCTCTGATTGACTAGGCTTGGTCACGTGCCCATTCCTGGAGCGCAGGGGTAAAGTCAGCCCTATTGCACCTTAGGAGCTAAGAGATGGGGAAAGCAGCTCCTAAAGGAAAATCGAGGTGCTGTCTCCAGAAAAGGGCGAAAGAAACACTGGGCAGACAAAAACAAGACGTCTGCACAGAGGGGAAGTTGTCTCCCTTATCTTGACACTGGGGATAAAATAAATGTTGTAGGCACAGTAAAAAAACTCACTGTGGTGGGATGTATAATGAAACGTTTAGACTAAATAATTGCCAGTGATTAGCAGAAGCTTTTTCTCAGTCATTTCTTCATTCAAAATGGAGAAGAAAATAATGGGAGCCTACAATTAGCACTTAACTGTTTGTTCAAAGCCTTTTATAGTTCTAGGCTCAGTTACCTCATAGTCAATAAGAAATAACAAACTTGGCTCGGCACCTGTGGCTCAACGGGCTAAGGCACCAGCCAAGTACACCTGAGCTGGCGGGTTCGAATCCAGCCTGGGCCCACCAACCAGCAATGACGGCTGCAACCAAAAAATGGCCAGGCATTGTGGCGGGCGCCTGTAGTCCCAGCTACTTGGGAGGCAGAGGCAGGAAAGCCCAGGAATTGGAGGTTGCTGTGAGCTCTGATGCCACGGCACTCTATTCAGGGTGACAGCTTGAAGCTCTGTCTCTCAAAAAAAAAAAACAACCTTCTGAAGAAGCCCGGAAAGAGCTGTATTATCTCTACCTAGCCTGAGTTAGTGTAAGCCATCTCCAGGCATCTTCAGACTTGTTTTTCCTTTAAAATGGTGTTAAGTTAGTTATTTCCAGCATTCAAACCAGGTTGGGGGCTAGCACGCATCGACCCCCTGACATCTGCTGTGGGACAGAGGTTGGCAAACTTGTCAGGAAGGCTCAGACGCCCAGGCTGTGATATATGAGTGAGTCTCCTTCTGGGTCCTTGTGTGAGCAGCTCTGAGCTGGGACCTCAGCTAAGGAAGGCTGAAGCAGAGCCACAGGGCCACCTTCAGACCAATGTCAGTGGGCAGATGAATCTTTCTGCAAAGGCACTTGTGTATGGGATTCCTTCTGGACCCTTTGGCAGATGGTTTAAATGGGACTATAGCCAAGTTTCCATCCCACAGTAGATCCCAGAGGGTTCCAGTCTCAGCTCTGGCCCCTTGTGGTACAGCTGGGGAACTATCCTACCTATGCAGGCCCCTACTGGGCCATTTCCAGGCTTGAACTCAAAAGCAAGGGCATCAGATCAGGTACCTTGGTGTCAGCCTGTACTCTCAAATCAACTCTCCTCTGTCTTGGGCTCCCCCAGGGTTTTACAAATTCCTACCTGAATCCTGAGGCTGCTGCAGAAAGACTTTTGACTGTAGATGAGTACAGAATACTTGTGGGGGAATATGAGCAGGTGATCTCCTACCATCTTGGTGATGTCACTTGGTAAATGTAGTCTCAAGGACAGGGTGGTCCTGGGAAGTACATCAGAGATTATCTTTCATGGCACTGGCTTTTTTCATACGACATGTTAGTTAACCTATTACTATTAGTCAAGTGCCTTGGTGCTTGATTCAGGACCTCTTTTAAATTCTCCCTTCTTCTGTTTTCAAGTTTCAACATCAGATGCTTCTTTTATGGAAAAGCCTAATTGCTGTGGAATTTAATGTACGTCCTACTTCCATATCCAGATCTCCTCCTTCTTGACAGCATTCCCATGACTCACCTTTAGGGTATGGGCTGGAAGGCACCACACCTTTTTTTTTTTTTTTTTTGTCTCACTGGCTCATATTGCTAAGTGTCTTCAACTCTAGGGGGAGGAAAAAAGCATGAATGAATTATGTTAATAATATGAGGCATTAAAAGAGATGTCTCATAAACACACACACATTAGACATTTTTTAGTCTGACCTGCTTCTTCTCTCCTACCCTACCATGGCCTATAGTTACATAATTTTCTGCACTTTGTGGCGTGAGGCATGCTTGGAAAACTCATCATAAAATAATACAGTTTTAATTTATTTAATAAAAAATAATATTTTTCAGTTCTAACATTATAAATTCTTTTTGAATTAGCAAAATGGAACAAAGGGAAATGAAACTTGGATACATAATGAGCAGTGTAAAAGGAACAAAACAGTAACCTATGACACAACAGAACATGGGAATTGTATGTTCTGTGTCTTGAGTTTTGTGTTGTTTTTTTAAGATGGTAGATAAGTTCCCAGAATTCACCCAATTAGATATCTAGAATAGGCAAATCCATACAGCTAAAAAGCAAATTAGTAGTTGCCGGGGGCTGAGAAGAGGGATGGATGGGGAGTGACTATTTAACTGGTACAGGATTCCTGTTCTGGAATTAGATAGTGTTGGTGGTTACACAACATTGTGCATGGACTTTTACATGGCTAAAATGGTGAATTTTATGTTACGTGAATTTTACCTCAGTAACAAAAACTATTTATGACATATCATTAATTGTAAGATGATACTGATTCCATTGGATTATATAGAAATTTGAAACTTCTGTACAAATAGCATTATATCAATTAATTTATTGCATATAACAGAAAAATCCATAATAACAGTAACTTAAACAGATTAGAAGTTTTAGCCTGGATGTGGCCAGTCCAGAGCTCATTACCCTGCTCCATGGTTTGTTCAGGGACATAGATATCCTACTTCCAGTATTTGACTTCCACCCTCAAAGTCACTTCCTTGCCTCACATGGCTGCCACAGTGCCAGCCATCATTTCATATTCCAGTAATGCAACAGGAAGAGGGGAAGGACAAAAACGTGTTTCTCTCAGGGACGTCAGCCCTCTTTGAGCAAATAAAGTGATGGTTAAATAAACACGTGCAGCCATAAAATGGGAAAATCTCTGTGTGGGCAGGATCCCTATCTGCTTTGGCAGTGCAGCCCCAGGATCTGGGAGCACATGGAAGGCACGAAAACATCTGGGAAGGCTGGGCGCAGTGGCTCACGCCTGTAATGCGAGCACCGTGGGAGTCTGAGGAGGGAGAATTGCTTGAGCTCAGGAGTTCAAGACTCGCCTGAGCCAGAGTCAGACCCTGACTCGTGAAAAAAAATGGAAAAACCCAGCCGGGTGCCAAGGCAAGCGCCTGTAATCCCAGCAGCTTCCAGAGGCTGAGGCAGCAGGATGCCCACAGCCCGAGTCTGAGGTTGCAGTGAGCTACCACTGTTGCATAGTGGGCACCCTATGCCCACTGCACTCTGCTCAGGGGCATAGGGTGGGACTGTGTCTCAACAACAACAAAAAAAAACATCTGGGAAGGGAATGGATACTTGTATGGATATGGATAAATGTGTCATGTAGCCATTTAAATATTTTCAAAACTAATAAACGGAAATGTTCATTACACTATAATGCATGTAAGCAGAATATTAAAAACTACATTTTGTGTGATCCCAATTTTATTGAAAAGATACATGAATACTAGAAAAAGATGACATGAGATAAATATACTAATTAATGATTTTCTAAATGCATGTGAAATTGTATTGATATTTATGGTGAAATTGCATTGATGAAATAATGTCTTTATGCTTTTATACATTTTCCAAATTGCTGCAGTGAGCCAGAGTATTACCTTTTCTAATTAGAAAACTAATAGGCTTAAAAATCAAATAGAAGAGGACCATGTCAGTCTGAGTATAAGAACAGGTAGTAAGGGCAGCGCCTGTGGCTCAAAGGAGTGGGGCACCGGCCCCATACGCCAGAGGTGGTGGGTTCAAACCCAGCCCCGGCCAAAAACTGCAAAAAAAAAAAAAAAAAAAAAAAGAACAGGTAGTGAGCCTATAAACCAAAGAGAGCCACCAGCAGCTGTCACGGTTGTGAAGGGAAGACAGCAGTTCTGCTTTAGAGCTTCCCTGGCTCTGGAGCACCTTTGTTTTTACCATTAGGGTGGAAGAGGATGCTGACATCTGCAAGTGATGGCCACGTGGAACTGTTCCTACCCCTGCATTTTGGGGAAGAGAAATGTTTCTCTGTCCAGTAGCACCAGTTTGCTTTTTTTTTTTTTTTTTAATAAACCTAATAGCTGGGCACGTAAGCGCTTGTTCTTCAAATGTGAAGATAATTTTAAAGCTCACCACAGGGAAAGCAGATTAACCATCTTCTAGATCCACCCAAGATCATGGCACATGATCACACCAGCACCCTGAATTGTCCCATGGATATGGGCTAAATTGTTCCCTTCTGAAAACTTAAATATTGATGTTTTAACCGCTAGTACCTCAGAAGATGACGGTATTTGGAGATGAGTCCTTAAAAAGCAAATGGAGTTGAAGTGAGAGCGTTAACATGGACCCTAATCCAGCATGACTGGGGTCCTTATTAAGAAGAAGAGATGAGAACACAGAGGTGCACAGAGGGAGGCCAGTGCCAAGACAGAAAGAGGCCTGGCCATCTCCAAGCCAAGGAGAAAGAAAGGCTGAGAAGACATCGACACTGCTCACATCTAGCCCCAGAATTGTGAGAAGATAAATTTCTGTTGTTTCAACCACCCATCTGTGGCTTTGTTACTGCGGCCTAACCTGACTAATGCACATGCCCACAGTGTTAATTAGATGGTTGGTGACTGTGATGGTTAATACCATGTGTCAACTTGGCTAGGCCTTGGTGCTCAGTTGCTGGTTAACAACTGAGTTGTTGATCTGGACGTTGTTGTGAAGGTATTTTTACCTCAGTTGTTGGTTTGGATGTTGCTGTGAAGATATTTTTAAGGTGTGATTAATATTTAAATCAGTTGACTATGAATAGAACAGGTTACCCTCCATAATGCAGGTAGGCCTTATCCGATCATTTTAAGGCCTTAAGAAAAAAGACTGAGGCTCCTAAGGAGGAAGGATTCTGCCTCCAGACTGCTTTCAGACTCAAAACCACATCACCTCTTGCCAGCCCCAACCCACTGACCCCCCCCTCCCCAATCACACGAGCTAATTACTTAAATCGATCTCTCTCTTTCTCTGTGTGTGTATATACATGTACCCACCATATCTGTGTATATGTACACATCTGCACATACATACACGTATGTATGATTCTGCTCCTCCGGAGGACCCCAAAACAGTGACTAAGGCCTGGTATTTCATATACTTAACTGCTCTTGCTCAGTAGGTAAAATATATGTTTCTCATACTTGTTTTCTATAAAATATATTGCTTATTTCCTGATGTGGGGGTAGGTGAGCTGGTCAAATACTCACATCCAAGCAAGTTGATTCATCAGCGTTCTGTCCTTTCCTGTGTTTTAAGACATAGGGCATTGCAAGAGGATATTATCAGATGAGAGCCAGGAAGAAGGAGAGAGATGGCTCATCCTCAGGCCTTACGGTTTACACCCACAGTGTGCTAACAGCCAGTAAATTCCATGAGAATGAACAATGACAGTGATCATTTTAAAGTGTCTTTGTTCTGAGCATCCTGCTTTCGCCTTTGGATCCTGCCTAATCTTGTTCTTCCCTGTAATGTACCGCCTCACTTCTTTCTTCAGAAACGGCAAGCGTCCTTTCTGCTTCGCTAAGTATGTAAACAGCCTCTAATCCAGAGAGAAATCATCTATAGATATGTGGGGGTTTGGCCAGGCGAAACAAAGACGTGAGGTAGGAAAGAACCAGACAAGCCAAGGGAATGCCTAGGAGTGTGGCCTGCCGGCGGGCAGGGCGTGTGGGGCGAGAAGGAGGGACGTTCCTGTACTCTGACCTGTAACTCACACCTGAGAGAGCCTGGCTGCAGCAGCCCTGCTATGTGGCTGAGGGACCAAGCGCTAGGCAAAGCTGACAGCTACATAGTCTGCTCCAGAGATTGGCTATCTTGTTACTTGGCTCTAAAAATCACTGTCCAAATGTTTTCTTTCCCTAATACACCTGCAAGTTTCTAAGTTTAAAGAGGCCCCCATGAAGATGGAGGGGGGTGATATGGAGACAAGCTGGGGCGCCTTGGCCCTGATAAGGAGGCTGGTCTTTTGAATAATGAGAAAGACGCAGTAGCCCCCAGGGCAGACACCAAAACTGGGGAGTTTGGGGAGTACTGCTCACCGTAACATGCTTAAGAAGTAGCACTATCCCATAGAACTTTCTGCAGTGATGAAAGTATTTTATATCTGTCCTATCCAAGGGAGTAGCCTTCATCCATACAGGGCATCTGAGCACTTGAGATGTTGCTAATGTGACTAAGCAGCTGACTTCAAGGTCTTATTTAGTTTTAATTAAAATCCAAATAGCTAGGGTCCGGGTGGCTGAGACCTGTAATCCTAGCACTTTAGGAGGCTAAGGTAGATTGCTTGAGCTCACGAGTTCAAGACCAGCCTGAGCAAGAGTGAGACCCTGTCTCTCAAAAATAGCCAGACTTTGTGGGTGGGCACCTGTAGTCCCAGCTACTCAGGAGGCTGAGGCAAGTGAATCACTTGAGCCCAGGAGTTTGAGGTTACTGTGAGCTATGACGCCATAGCAATTTACACCTTGGTGACAAAGTTAGACTCTGTCTCAAATAAAAAAAAAAAAAAAAAATCCAAATGGCCACATGTGGCTAGTGACTGCCACTGGACAGCACAGCCATGAGATTTTCATAACATACTAATGGCCTGTGTGTTCTGATGTGCAGGGCATGTGAGCTCACCATCCTCCTGCTACTGAGTGGTCCCACTGGGATTATTAGCAACCTGAAGAGTCAGTGGGACCAGTGAGGATGAAGGTGTTTCCTGAAGACCTAAGACACTCAGGATCTCATCACACTAACAGTGAATGAGGGCGCCCTCTGCAGGAAACGCTATCCTGTGTGTTAACCAAATTTGCATAACAAACCCCTGTCCGATGATCACTTGTAACTCTACGACAGAACTAAAACTTCCCACCTTTGGAACGTTTCTAAAGATGGGCTTGTTCTGCTTTTATTTACTTCAGTAGATTCAGGAGAAAAATGTCTGGTTGTTGAGGAGCTTTATAAATGAAAAAAAAAAATTACACTTCTCATACTTGTCTTGAGAAAATTTGAGCTAAGCCATGGACTCAGAAGCTCTCAGCAACAACTCTATCTCCCTTACTTAATGACTGAGCACCTCTCAACCTTACTGGGCCTCACTTCTGCCATCGAAACACCTGGGAGAAAAATACCTTCTCAGGGTTCTCTAACTAAAAAGATCAGAACTATCATAAAGCATTTTAAGAAGTGCAGAGTGCCCTTCAGTATAAATTATAACAAGTGGTTACTTACTTGATTTCTCTTTTGCGGGGGCAGGGGGAATGAAGTATTTAGTATAATATGGAAGTGGTTTTAACAGTGCAATTACAACTGAGTCTTTTACTAGGAAAAAGAAACTTCGCCAAATGATCTCAAGGGAGGAAAAGTACTGTTCGGTTTCCCGCGTCAATTTTTAAAAGAATTGTTACAGATTGAAAGGGAAGTGAGTGGTTGCGGTAGACACTGTCACTAGCTTTCAAATAATGATTGTGACTTGACTCATCTCTGAGAAATGAGTAAACAAATTCTTTCATTTTAACTGCTGGATTATATTGCTCAAGTCCATCTGTTTGTACCCATTTGAAGGCTCCATCACACATTATTGTGGAAACGGTCATACTGAGTCAGCCTGAGTAATCATGGTTAATAAGTTTGGTCGCCCTCTCACCTGTTTTTCACTCAATCTTTTGTCTCTACCCCTAGTTTTTTTCCTTCTTTCCTGAGAGCTGTTTAAGCACATGAATATCATCCTTAATCCTGAAGAAGAAAATTTCCATGTTAGTGGAAGAACTCCACTAAGGATAGGATGCCACATAACTTACTGTCCAAAGTGAGGCATGTTGGAGAATGAAAGGGAACCATTTTAGTAAGAAATCTGGGCAACAAGTGTCAAGTGATCACCCTAACTAAAGAAATAAACAAAAAACATAGGAAAAGGTGGTCAACTTCAGTTATCGAAGCAAAAACCAAATGAGGCCATCGTACATCTACCAGATTGTAAAAAATTGAAAAGTACAGTAGTACCAAGTGCCAGTAAAGACATGGGGCAACTGGAACTCACACCACTAGGAGTTCACTTTTGGAAACAGTTCCATGATGTCTAGTAAAGATGAACAATAGATATCCTGTAATTCAGCAACTTCACTCCTCCAATTTAAGTACCAGAATGTTCACAGAAATGTTGTTTATTAAAACTTAAAATTGAAAACAGCACTACTTCAGCATTAAAATGGATACATTTAAATAATAGCTATGTTCATCACTATAGATAAACCTTATAAATATTGTATTTATTAAAAAAAAATACAGCCTTCTTTCCTTCTGACATGGTGACTGGCATCACTCCAAATAGCAGTTGCTCCTTCAGCCTAGAGCAGGGGTCCTCAAACTTTTTAAACAGGGGGCCGGTTCACTGTCCCTCAGACCGTTTGAGAGCCAGACTATAGTTCAAAAAAAAAATATGAAATTCCTATGCACACTGCACATACCTTATTTTGAAGTGAAAAAACAAAATGGGGGCAGCGCCTGTAGCTCAAAGGAGTAGGGCACCGGCCCCATATACCAGAGGTGGTGGGTTCAAACCCAGCCCCAGCCAAAAACTGCAAAAAAAGGGGGGGGGAACAAATACAAATACAATGTTTAAAATGAAGAAAAAGACCTCCTGACTTCAGGAAAAAAAGGCCCCCCTTAACTGCAAAAAAAGGCCCTACTAACTGCAAAATAAAAAATAAATAGACCTCCTAACTTAAAAAAAAATAAATCCTAACTTGTTCTTACCCCAGCCCTCAGGCAGCAGCAGACTCTGCACAGGCAAGCTGGTGACTCCTCCAATCATGAGACTCAGTCTCACCCGAGACTGAGAGGAGGAGTCGAGAGACAGACAGAAGGAGGGGAGTCAGAGAGTGCACGCACATTCCACACATGCACACTGTGGCCTGGGACAAGGCTGCTAAGCAGGACAGGTACTGGCAGCAAAACAACCAGCGGGCCAGATAAATGTCCTCGGTGGGCCACATTTTGAGGACCCCTGGCCTAGAGTGAGGACATCATGGATCAGGTCTTCAGCCAGCCTGCAACATGTAGAATAAGCAAGAAATAAACCTTTGTTGTTTTTAAGCCCCTACTGTTAGCATGACCCAGCCTTTCCTGCTGATACAAAGAACAGGAGGGTTCAGGGGAGGCAGATAACATTTAAAATGAAACCTAGTTAAGGAATAAGAGTTAATTATGGGAAAAGTTGAAGAAAGAACATTTCCAATAGAGGAAGCTACCAAGTGCAAAGACCTTAACGTGCAAATGAATTTTGAGGAACAAAAAGAAAGCCAGTGGGGAATGTAGTAAGAAGAGGAGAAAACACTAAGAAGTGTAATCAAAGAGGTTGCCAGAGACCAGAGCATGTGCAAATTGTAGCCTGTGGTTGAGATCTTGGAGTTTACTTCTAGGCAGTCACTGGTGGATTTAAGTAGGAGGATAACATGATACAGATCACATTATAAAGGGAGTAATTCTTGCTGCTATGTGGCGTATGTATTGGCGAGGACGTGATGGAACCACAGCACCCACTTAGAAAACTAAGAATAGTGAGAGATGATGGCAACTTGAACTTCAGTGGCAGCAGGCAAAATAGAGGTGAAATTTGGTAGATGTGTTTTGCAGGTGCACCTGACAGAAGGAAAGAGAAGGATCACAGATGATTCTTATGTTTTTGGTTGACCAACTAAGTATTTTATGTGATGATTTACTGAAATGGCAAATGAGAACAAATTTGGAGGGAATGGAGTTAATTATTTCTGTCTTAGCTTTTGGTTATCGGACACCTATGCGCATATGTTAAATGACTCACTAGGGTAGACAATACCATCTCTCAGGGGAATACCCAGAACTGAAAATAAACATATTTGGGAATTGCTAGCCATGTAAGATATATTTAAGTCAAGGGAATAGCTTAGATAATCTAGGGACAAATAGAAAAAAAGAAGTGGAGATAGGAGAAAACAAACAAATATATGGTCACAGAAGTGAAAAGAAGAAAGAGTTTTGAATGCTTTTCAGAGGAAAACATTGAGAGGTTACAGACCCAAAGATGAAAGATTATTCTGAGGTGCAAGGTGAAAGCAAAATGGAGTCCCAGTTGTGAGTGGTTAATGTGGCTTTTATTCCACCTGGGTGCAAGTGGGGTGAAATCAGAAAAGGAATTACACACAGGGGCTATGGCAGACAGGGATTGGTCCATCCACTACTTTCTGGGAGGGACATTGACTCGATTCTTCCTGGGCAGGTCAGTTCTACCTGGGAGGTTGACCCTATCATCCTAGTCTTTTTAGTCTATTGTAAGGAGGCAAGGTGATGGGCATGGTGTCACTTTGCTTCCTGCAGGTGGGGGCTCTGTATGCGCTGCCTATAAAGAGAATAAAAAAGGGAGGGGAGAATGGCAGAGGAGTGAAGAATGGGGGAAGTGGTGTTGACAGGAACACTTTGGCTTTTCAATTTGAACTGGTTGATATCCACATAGGGCAAGGATATGAGCAATTGTTTTCAGATGACTGTTAATAAATAGATGAGGTGGCTCAGTGCCTGTAGCTCAGCAGCTAGGGCGCCGGCCACATACACGGGAGCTGGCAGGTTTGAATCCAGCCTGGACCTGCCAAACAACAATGACAACTACAACAAAAAGAATGGCCAGGCGTTGTGCCTGGTGCCTGTAGTCCCAGCTACTTGGGAGGCTGAGGCAAGAGAATCACTTAAGCCCAAGAGTTTGTGTGTGACACCATGGCATTCTACCAAGGCAGAAAGAGACTCTGTCTCAAATAAATAAATAAATAAATAAGGTGGAGAATTACTGGTCCACAACTGAGAATAAGAAAACTTGGAGGGGCTCAGCGCCTGTGGCTCAGCGGGCTAAGGCGCCAGCCACGTACACCTGAGCTGGCGGGTTCAAATCCAGCCCGGGCCCGCCAAACAATGACGGCTGCAACCAAGGAATGGCCGGGCGTTGTGGCGGACGCCTGTAGTCTCAGCTACTTGGGAGGCGGAGGCAAGAAACTCGCTTGAGCCCAGGAATTGGAGGTTGCTGTGAGCTGTGATGCCACGACACTGTATCCAGGGTGACAGCTTGAGGCTCTGTCTCAAAAAAAAAAAAAAAAGAAAACTTGGAGGAAGATAAACAGTGAGAGGTGGGAGCCAGCAGGAATTGCTGCGGCTGCTGGGAATCCTAAGAGGATATCTCCACCTAGTGGAAGAACGTTGCATGAAGGGATAGCAAAAGGAAAGAATATTTATCACAAGAGTGGAGATTTGATCGTTAACAACCATGCCAAGCTCTCTGGCCATTGAGATGAAAGTGTTAAAAAGGTTGCTCCTGTGTTTGAAAAGGAATTGGCTTACTTTCTGCTAGCAATAATACCCCGAGTTTAGTTTTCCCGGATGGCATCTAGGGAGCATCCTGATTTTCTGGGATCATCAGTCTTTTGCAGCTAGGTTCAGGAGGTTGGGAATTTCACTAGGTCCTGGGAATGACTGCAAAACCACAGCTTCAGAAAGATCTGGACAATCAGACTTCCAGTGAGGACCTCTGGCTGGACATGGCTTGCAGGGAGGATTTGGATTTGGGCGCTGCTTTGCCCAGCGTCCAGCCTACTGCATTTGAAACACAGTGCCAGGGGAGATTTTCTTTTTTTTGGACTGCCCAGAGGCATTTCGAGAAGTACCTGGGTTATGTGTAATGATAGAAGCCAATAACTGGAGCTCTGAGAGGCGCTGGCGCACCTTGAAGGCCAGATCAATGAGATCTTGCTGGAGGGTCTGAAGGGCCTGGGGGAATTTTTGGAGTTCCGCCATGTTTCTTTCCTCTCCCGATTCCGCCATGTTTCTTTTCTCTACCATGTTTGGTGGAAGGCGGGTGGGGGAGGCAGTGGAGAGAAGGAGGATGGGGCAGAATCCTGCAGGTACGAATGAAGTTGGGGGAGGGGGGAGAAAGGCCTGGATATAGGGAATTTCCAACTATTTGCATTCACAAGATGAACACAAAGAAGGAATGTTTTGGAGGAGGATGAAGCCTGGATGTAGGGAATCTCCAACCATTTCCCTAATTTTTGACAGTAATTATTGAGATCAACAAGAATCAAGATATCAAAGGTGCCATGTTCAGGCCACTGCAAGCCATTGTTTAGTTTGTACAAAGGCCAAGAAGTATTATAGAAAAAGACAAGGTGTTTAGTTTTAAGGTCATGTTAGAGCTTCAGAGGCTTGAGGTTAGTTAAAAGGCAGCTTAGATGTGAAGAAGGGGAAATCAGTGACTCAGCAGAGCCCATATCAAAAACTGGAGGGAGGGCAGCACCTGTGGCTCAAAGGAGTAGGGTGTTGGCCCCATATGCTGGAGGTGGCAGATTCAAACCCAGCCCCGGCCAAGAACTAGAAACAAAACAAAACAAAACTGGAGGTAAACAATAAATGAGATTACATAAGGGCTGAAATGGACAAGGCTGCAGCCAGAGAGGACCTGACCTCTGCATGTGGCTGTCACCTGGAAAAAGTGATCTAGACCCTGGGAAGGGCACTGGACAGGTGAGCCTGGTCCACAGAGGTTAATCAGCGACCAGAAGAGACACGGATCACCAGAATTTGGGGCCTAAAATGGAGAGAGGGAAAGGAAGTTGGTTTTTTTTGTTTTTTGTTTTCCAGGGCCAGGTTTGAACCCGCCACCTCTGGTATGTGGGGCCTGTGCCCTACTTCTTTGAGCCACAGGCGCTGCCCCGGGAAAGGAAGTTTTAAAAGGTGCTGAGAGACTATATACGAATGCTATATAGAAAAGCTAGATTGAGGGCGGCACCTGTGGCTCGGTGAGTAGAGCACCAGCCCCATATACCGAGGGTGGCGGGTTTGAACCCGGCCCAGGCCAAACTGCAACAACAACAAAAAAATAGCCGAGCACTGTGGCGGGCGCCTGTAGTCCCAGCTACTGGGGAGGCTGAGGCAAGAGAATCGCCTAACCCCATGAGCTGGAGTTTGCTGTGAGCTGTAACGCCATGGCACTCTACCGAGGGCGATAAAGAGAGACTCTGTCTCAAAAAAAAAAAAAAAGCTAGATTGGGAGAGTTGAGAAAAGAATGGAAAAAAATGAAGTAAGAGAATAAAGGAAATTTTCAGAAAAGATTTATTCTGATGGGGAACAAAAATAGTCATGAAGCCTGGGAGGAAATGTGGTTAAAGGAGATTTTCTTTCTTTTAGGGTGGGATATACAAGAGCATGTTTGTTTGCTGATGGTGATTGAAGGAGGAATAAAAAGACACAGGAGATTAAGAGCGTAATTCACAAGGAAGGATGGTCTGATCCAGAAGAGATCCTTCATCCAAGGATGGCAGAAACAGGTAGATGTCTGTTGTAGTGGGAGAACTATAAAGTAGTATTCCTTGTTCTCTGACTTATGAACAAAATAAATAGAATAATATTTGATGGAACCGAATAAAGACCTGAGCTGCATATTGAAAGGATTCCTGTGAGGAAATAAATTAATGGAATGCCCTACACATTTCTCGGATAATATTAAAGGGTTAAAAATGAATCCTACAGGCGGTGCCTGTGGCTCAAAGGAGTAGGGTGCCGGCCCCATATGCCGAAGGTGGCGGGTTCAAACCCAGCCCCAGCCAAAAAACTGCAAAAAAAAAAAAAAAGAATCCTACAAACACATAAGTAAATGAAAAATAAAGTTTACAAACAAAGGGGAAAGGCTGCATTTTGGTCCAGCTGTGCTAGAACTGTGTATATTAGATTAATTCTCCCACTAAAAATAGCTGTGAAAGATATTCAAGGTACATTTTAAATATATAGAGAGCATGTAACTAAGGCAGGATTTGAGGGACTATGATAACCAGAAATAAGAGAAACACAGTGAGGTGAACCTCATGTTTACTGGCTTTTCCTGTGAGGGTGTTTGCTGTTTCCCAGCAAAGCAAGGGAGTAGAGTCCTAATAGAAACAGCTGACAGAATTTATGAATGATTTGTTCTTCATAATTCAGAGATGATACAATTGCATAAGTAGAAAACTAAAAAGAATCAGCTACTCTAGCTAGACTGTTATAATTAATCACTGAATTTGCAAGGATATGGGATACAAAATTAATAACAAAAAGTGAATACTCAGACTGAGCACGCAAACCTGTAATCCTAGCACTCTGAGAGGCCAAGGCTGGAGGATTGGTTGAGCTCAGGAGTTTGAAACCAGCTTGAACAAGAGGGAGACCCTATCTCTACTAAAGATAGAAGAATTAGCCAGCTGTGGTGATAGGCAGTTGTAGTGCCAGCTATCCTGGAGGCTAAAGAAGGGAATCACTTGAACCCAGCAGTTTGAGGTTGCAATGAGCTTTGATTATGCCACTGCACTCTAGCCTGGGTGACAGATCAAGACTCTTGTCTCAAAAAAGAAAAAAAAATCATATTTTTATACACCACTAACAAAAAATTAGACAATAGAATTTTTAGAGAACCAGGCTAGCTTTATAGTTTGTCACAGTATATGATGTTAGAAAATAAGAGACTGGGCGGCACCTGTGGCTCAGTGAGTAGGGCAGCTGGCCCCATACACCGAGGGTGGCGGGTTCAAACCTGGCCCCGGCCAAACTGCAACAAAAATATAGCCGGGCATTGTGGCAGGTGCCTGTAGTCCCAGCTACTCAGGAGGCTGAGGCAAGAGAATCACTCCAGCCCAAGAGTTGGAGGTTGCTGTGAACTGTGATGCCATGGCACTCTACCAAGGGTGACAAAGTGAGACTGTATCTTAAAAAAGAAAAGAAAAGAAAAGAAGAGACTGTGTAACAAGTTTGGAGGGGAAATGTTTGAGATCTGGCAAAGTTTTTCTTCTATGAAATAACAAGACATTCTTGTGTAGCTGGCCCAGGCCGAGTTTGAACCTGCCACCCTCAGTGTATGTGGCTGGTGCCATAACCATTGTACTACAGGTGCTGAGCCACAAAGACATTCTTTTTTTTTTTTTTTTTTGTTTGTACTCTATGGGCTCACTCTATGGCCCTCGGTAGAGTGCCGTGGTGCCACACAGCTCACAGCAACCTCCAAATCCTGGGCTTAGGTGATTCTCTTGCCTCAGCCTCCCGAGTAGCTGGGACTACAGGCACCCACCACAACACCTGGCTGGTTTTCTGTTTTGCAGTTCAGCAGAGGTCGGGTTTGAACCCGCCACCTTCAGTATACGGGGCCAGTGCCCTCCTCAATGAGCCACAGGCGCCGCTCACACAAAGACATTCTTAAACATACAACATTGTACTGGTTTTAATGGTGAAACTGTAGAGAAGGGCTACTGATTGTTGGTATTTTCCAGTGAAAATTATTTGATATTGTACTTTAGCTACCTGCAAAATGAATCCTAATAAATAATTCATGAATGATAAAAACTGTTTGAATAAACTGGCAGTAGGCATCAAATGATTTGAAAACAAGTAATTGTAAGATACCCTTAAGTATATTTACAAAGTATAATTTTTAGGCTTATGTACAAAGTATACATTTTTAGAGTAACAAATAGACACAAATAGTCCCAACAAAGCTGAAAGGTAGAAGGCAATTTTCTCAAGTATAATAACTTTCAATTGTTCATAAGGGGATTATGGGCTTAAGTTTATTTTTAGCTTTTAATTAATGTATAATGCACATATATAAACATGTACATATAATCATACAGCTCATTGAATTTTCACAGAGTGACACACTCTTGCCGCCATCACACAGAACAAGATATAAAACACTATTAGCATGTGAGGAAGGTAAGTATAATTCTAAAAATTGCAAAAGGCACAAACCTACCCCCCTGAAAGTTCAATATTAAAGAAACTGTAATTCTCTCAAATCAACAGCAGAGGGCACTCTTCAACTGTGAAATACAGACAGCCATCTAAAATCCTTCCCTTTGCCTGTTATTGCTGGTCCAAGAAAAAAAATAAAGCATTTCCAGATGAACGGGAGGTGGCAGACAATACCCAAACAAAGCCATTATATAAAAAGAATACAAAGTAAAAATCAAAACATTTCAGCTGAAAAATTTCCTCCCACAACATGCAGCAGAAAGAACTGATACATATTACCAACCTGAATTAAGTATTTTAAAACATTGACAAATATAAATGCCTAGAATCACAAATTCAGGAACTCAGAATAGGAATAAATGAAAAACCAAAAGACAGCAAACAAACAAAAACCCCAAGAAGATATAAAATGAAAGTCTTGCAGTAATGGTGGAAGAGCCGCTTTGGACCAAACCTCCTACAAATAACAACCATGACTTCCACTCAGAATATAAATACAAACTATTTGAAGGTGCTAGAGAACAACCAACAGGACAGAAAGGGGATTGATACCGGGCAGAAGAGCATAATTTCACTGTGAGCATTTCTCACTTTTTTTTTTTTGTAGAGACAGAGTCTCACTTTATCACCCTTGGTAGAGTGCTATGGCGTCACACAGGTCACAGCAACCTCCAACTCCTGGGCTCAGGCGATTCTCTTGCCTCAGCCTCCCGAGTAACTGGGACTATAGGCGCCCGCCACAACGCCTGGCTATTTTTCTGTTTTGCAGTTCAGCCGAGACCGGGTTTGAACCCGCCACCTTCGGTATATGGGGCCGGTGCCCTACTTGATGAGCCACAGGTGCCGCCCAACATTTCTCATTTTTTTTTTTTGAAACATCCCTCTCCCTAGGGACTAATCATTCACAATTTAAGTAAAATCTTTCAAGATATGTCACTGGAATGCCCTCAATATTGTGGCCAATAGTCAGGCAAGTATTTGAAACAAATGCCAAATTCAATCAGTCTGATTGTTTTTTGTTTTTTGTGTTTTTTTTGAGACAGAGCCTCAAGCTGTCACCCTGGATAAGTGTCGTGGCATCACAGCTCACAGCAACCTCCAATTCCTGGGCTCAAGCGAGTCTCTTGCCTCCGCCTCCCAAGTAGCTGGGACTATAGTTGCCCACCACAACGCCCGGCCATTTTTTGGTTGCAGCCATCGTTGTTTGGCGGGCCTGGGCTGGATTCGAACCCGCCAGCTCAGGTGTACGTGGCTGGCGCCTTAGCCGGCTGAGCCACAGGCACTGAGTCTGTCCTTTGATTCTTCAAGCTACCAAGATGGTGGGCTTTCAGCCTAGTTTTAGTCAACACCCAAAGGAGGACTACAGGCTGCTCTCAGGATAAAAGCCATTAAAAATGAGAAATGTTGGCTCGGCGCCTATGGCTCAACGGCCTAAGGCTCCAGCCACGTACACCTGAGCTGGCGGGTTCGAATCCAGCCTGGGCCCACGAAACAACAATAATGGCTGCAATGTTGTGGCGGGCGTCTATAGTCCCAGCTACTTGGGAGGCGAAGGCAGGAGACTCGCTTGAGCCCAGGAATTGGAGGTTACTGTGAGCTGTGATGCCACAGCACTCTACCCAGGGTGACAGCTTGAGGCTCTGTCTCAAAAAAAAAAAAAAAAAAGAATCAAAGGACAGAGTTAGGACAGCCACAATAGTTACAAAGATGGAAGAGGTAAAGTGTTGCGTTCCCCTCAGATGCATTTGTTGAAACCTAGCCCCAAAGTACCTCAGAATGCGATCTTATTTGGAAATAAGATCATGCAGGTAACTCTTCACTCAGATGAGGTCATACTGGAATGGGGTGGACCCTAATCCAAGATGACCAGTGTCCTTAAGGGGAAACTTGGGCACAGCCAGCCACACGGGAAGAATGACATGTGAATAGTGGAAGGCAACTACAAGAACACACTCACAAAATTTTCTAGACATCAAGGAAAAACTTAAAAGAGCAAAGAAAACAGACTATATAGAGAAAGGAGCATATTAAATAAGATAAAGCACACAGTAAATAAGATACATAGCTATTGAACTAAACATGTCACTCATTTCAATATATGTAAATAGAAACTCAAGTATTAAAAAAAAAAGATTTCCAAGCTCAGCACCTGTAGCTCAGTGGCTAGAGTGCCGGCCACATACACAGGGGCTGGCAGGTTCGGACCCAGCCCAGGCCTTCCAAACAACAATGACAACTAGAACAACAGAGAAAAATAGCTAGACATCATGGCAGGCGCCTATAGTCCCAGCTACTTGGGAGGATGAGGCAAGAGAATTGCTTACGCCCACGAGTTTGAGGTTGCTGTCAGCTGTGATGCCACCGCCCACGACCAAGGGTGACAGAGTGAGAGTCTTGTCTCAAAATAAAAAAAAAGAAGAAGAAGAAGAAAAGATTTTCAGGTTGACTCACAAAGCAATACCCAATTATATGCTGTATTCAGGTGATACATCTAAATCAAAGTGATTCAGAGGGGCATGTGACATGTGACATGTGAAGGTATAGAGCAGACAAAATAATAAGAGATTGTGGGCTCGGCACCTGTGGCTCAACGGGCTAAGGTGCCAGCCAAGTACACCTGAGCTGGCGGGTTCGAATCCAGCCCGGGCCCGCCAAACAACAATGACGGCTGCAACCCAAAAATGGCCGGGCATTGTGGCGGGTGCCTGTAGTCCCAGCTACTTGGGAGGCAGAGGCAAGAGACTCGCTTGAGCCCAGGAATTGGAGGTTGCTTTGAGCTGTGATGCCAGGGTGACAGCTTAAGGCTCTGTCTCAAAAAATAAATAAATAAGAGATTGTGATATTGATACTACATAATGTTAAATTTGGACAAAAATCCTTAAGTGAGACAAGCAAAATACTTGATAATGCCAAGGGCCACAATTCAGAGAGATAATATATCAGTTATGAACATATATTTTATATATACATATATATACACAAACAACATATATGTATGACACAAACAACACAGCAACTATCTGTATAAATCAGAAAGAATATATAAGGATAAATACACATATACAAAACTACACTAAAATTATGAGGCCTGAGTTTCAATCCAACCTAGGACACAGATTAAGTACATTAAAAATAAGATTACAGAAAATCTAACCAGCATTATCAGTACATACGCAGACACACACATGCACATACACATATATACATGGTAACAGAGCCCCACTTTTAAGAACATGACAGGTGGCTCGGCGCCTGTGGCTCAACAGGCTAAGGCGCCAGCCACCACCTGAGCTGGCAGGTTCGAATCCAGCCTAGGCCGCCAAACAACAATGACGGCTACAACCAAAAAATGGCCAGGCATTGTGGCGGGCGCCTATAGTCCCAGCTACTTGGGAGGCGGAGGCAAGAGACTCGCTTGAGCCCAGGAACTGAAGGTTCCTGTGAGCTGTGATGCCACAGCACTCTATCCAGGGTGACAGCTTGAGGCTCTGTCTCAAAAAAAAAAAGAACATGACAGGTGTTTCTATTTTTCTGCCTCAGGGCCTCTGAAACCCACCGAAACCTGCTCTTACGAACTGAATGTTTATATCTCCCTAAGATTTACATGTTGAAGCCATAACCTCCAAAGTGTTATTTAGACATGAGATCTTTGAGAAGTAAATTCATTTAAAAGAGGTCAAGAAGTTGGAACTTTCATGATAGAATTAGCAGCCTTATAGGAAAAGACACTAGAGGGCTTGCTCTCTCTGTCATATGGAGACCTGATACATTTTGGCAGGCAAAAGAAAGAGTCAACAATTTTATAGATATATTTATAGAAATTATTTACTTGAAGAACATAGAGAAAAACAATGAAGAAAAGTAAAAAAAAAAAAAAGCCTCAGGGAAATGTGAGACATCATTAATCACACCAACATATGCATAATAGGAAGGAGAGGAGAGAAAGGAGAAGAAATAAATAATGGCTGAAAACATCCCAAATTTAATGAAAACCGTTACACATCCAGGAAGCTCCACATACTCCAAGTAAAATAAACACACATGCTAGAGACTTGGAGA
The DNA here is from genome assembly GCA_963574655.1 of Perodicticus potto. NCBI lineage: Eukaryota > Metazoa > Chordata > Mammalia > Primates > Lorisidae > Perodicticus > Perodicticus potto. Next base: position 49,328 of record CAUYRH010013949.1, read on the forward strand.
GACAATAGCAAGATAGAGGGATAGCAGTTGGTGGCACTTGTTCCCTCTCAGAAACATGGATTTGAACAACCATTCTTGCACAAAAATGCCTTCCCAAGAGCTAAGAAATCCAGTGAATGATGAGAGCCCCTGGGGGAGCACAGAACTAAGAAAAAATGCACTAAAGCCAGCAGGAAAGGCAGTTTTACATTCCTCATTGTTACCCATCCCCCCAAGTTTGCAAGTTTGCACATGCACAAACTTGGAGAGAGAGATGGCGGAAAGGAAAAGACAAGATAAATGAATAAATACTAAAAAGTGATTTAGAGGGAATAAAAAGTGATTCAGAAGTAATCAGTGCCCGTAGCTCAGTGAGTAGGGCGCCAGCCACATACACTGAGGCTGGCGGGTTCGAGCCTGGCCTGGGCCTGCTAAGCAACAACAAAACTGCAACCAAAAAATAGCCAAGCGTTTTTTGCGGATGCCTGTAGTCCCAGCTACTTGGGAGGCTGAGGCAAGAGAATTGCTCAAGCCCAAGAGTTTGAAGTTACTGTGAGCTGTGATGCTACAGCACTCTACTGAGGGCAACAGCTTAAGACTTTGTCTCTAAATAAATAAATAAATAAATAATAAAAACTGAAGACAAAAAGAAAGCAGGAGAAAAATCACTCATCACTTACAAGAGAACTCCACTCCAGTGACTCTCTTTAGAAACAATTGGAGGCAGTCGGTGGCATACAAAAGAAGAAAACAGGATTGAAGAATAAAACAGATAATTCAATAATAGTACATGGCATATAAAAGAAGTAAACAGCACTGAAGAATAAGACAGCAATTCAGCAAAAGTAGCAGAGACTTCAATAGCTCACTTTCACTAACAGAAGATAAGGAGACTGACTTGAGCAACAGGATGAACCATCTAGACTTAGTGAACATGTACAGAACATTCCACCTAACAACAACAGAATAGAAAGTGGAAATGATTGCTTCCAGACTAAATAAATAAAAGTAGATGCACATAGGCTTAATAAACTAAACAGCACAGTACAACAAGCCCTTTATAGGTGAGGAAAGAGCTGTGCACATTTTTATGGCTAGGGCCAGTGTCTACTCTGGATACAGATGTGTAGAGCAGTGGCCTAACTATGGATGGAGAGATCATTCAGAGACTGGGAAAGAATCCATTTAACAAGAGTGTGGGCTGGGCAAGATGGATGGGAATTCAGAAGAGCCCAGTGCAAACATAAATTCTCCCACCACTCTAAGGAATTTACTCGAACAGTGGCTAAGGGGTTCCCAAAGCATCAGTGGAGATGGGGCTGGAAGCTAGAGCACGTTTGTGGAGTCCTGCAGTGCGCTGATTCCACGGTTGGAGTTGAATCCAAACATCATCCAAAACCAGCTGAGGTGACAACTAATTTCCTCCTGGTTAAAATCTGACAGTGTCATAGGGATGAACCCTTCATCTGCAACCATGCTGGAATTGGGGTTGGGTTGCAAGGAAACTGAGATTTACTTGATTCCATTTGAAAGCATGTGTAACCATGACCTCATTAAAGCTGTAGCCCAATTTCAGTTGACACTGAATGAACAACCCATTACCCTAGGTACTCAAAAGAAGTAAGGATTTGAGGGCAGCGCCTGTGGCTCAAAGGGGTAGGGCGCTTGCCCCATATGCCAGAGGTGGTGGGTTCAAACCCAGCTCTGGCCAAAAACTGAAGAAAAAGAAAAAAGAAGTAAGGATTTGAAAGTTCTGGAAAGGGCTGTGCCTGTGGCTCAGAGAGTAGGGCACTGGCCCCATGTACCGAGGGTGGCGGGTTCAAACCCGGCCCTGGCCGAACTGCAAAAACAAAAAAATAGCTGGGCGTTGTGGCAGGCACCTGTAGTCCCAGCTGCTCGGGAGGCTGAGGCAAGAGAATCACCTAAGCCCAAGAGATTGAGGTTGCTGTGAGCTGGGTGGCGCCACGTCACTCTACCGAGGGTGATAAAGTGAGACTCTGTCTATAAAAAAGAAAAATAAAAGAGTTCAGGAAAAACAAAACAAAAAATGTTATACATCAGTATCCACTGTTCTTTGTACACAATTTTTGCATTATAAAATATTGAGACATGAAGAAGCAAGAGAATGTGATATATAAGAGAAACCATTCAATAGGATAGTCACAGATGAGCTAGACAGAATTAGCAGATCTAGGACCTTAAAAACCTACTATCGATATGGTTAGGAATTTACAGAAAAAGGAACGAATAAATGAAGACATGAGAAATACAATGCATGAAGTGGAGAATTCACTGGATACCCTTAATATCATATTGAGCACCACAGAATAAAAGACCAGTGATACTGGAATACTAGTCATAAAACTTTTGTGAACTAAAGTGTGAAGAGAAAAAGATTGAAATAAAAATGATTCAAGTATCAGTGACCCGTGAACAATTAGAAGTGATTTAATAGATACACTAAGTGAAGTCTCAGAAGAATAACAGAGGGAGAATGGAGAAGAAAAGATACTTTAAGACAATGGCCAGAATTGTCCAAATTTGATAGTGAACAAAGCCAACCCACCGAGATGCTCAGTAAACACCAAGCAAGATGAGCAAAAAGAAGACTGCCTGGGCACATTCATAATTGTCAAACTGCTGAGAACCAAAACTAAAGAGAAAATCTCAAAAGCAGCTCAGGGAAGGTAAAGAACAAAGGGATACATCACAGTACATGCACAATAACAACTATGGCTGACACCTTGTTAGAAACACTGGAATGTCTTTAAACTGATGAAGAAAGAAGTCAACCAGAAGTGCAGGAAACATGTCCCTTCAAAAAGAAAATCCAAATAAAGATATTTACAGATAAATAAGATCTGATGGAATTTGTTGTCTGCAGATGTGCCCTGCAAGAAATGTAAAAGGGGGCGGCACCTGTGGCTCAGCGAGTAGGGCGCTGGCCCCATATACTGAAGGTGGCGGGTTCAAACCCAGCCTCGGCCGAACTGCAAAACAGAAAAATAGCCGGGCGTCGTGGCGGGCACCTGTGGTCCCAGCTACTCGGGAGGCTGAGGCAAGAGAATCGCCAAAGCCCAGGAGCTGGAGGTTGCTGTGAGCTGTGTGACACCATGGCACTCTACCGAGGGTGATAAAGTGACACTGTCTCTACAAAAAAAAAAAAAGAAAGAAATGTAAAAGGAAGAAGCCCTTTAGGATAAAAGAAAATGATGCCAATTGGAAATAGATAGGAAGACATGAACAGTATTGGAAATTCTAAATATCTTGTTTTAAATTTAGTTTTTGTTTTCTTAATTTCGTTAAAGGAAAAAGGAGTAAAGTACATGTAAAAGTAACAACAATGTATTGTGTGGTTTACAACGCATATAGAAGTTTATTTCTAAATGTGTTGTAAATAACAATGGCAAAAAGGACAGAAGGGTGGAGGTTATTAGAAATATACTACCATAATGTCCTTTAATTATATGTGAAGAGCTATTTTATTAATTCAGAGGAGATTGTGATGAGTTAGATATCCACACTAGGACCCTAGAGCTGCAGTCCCCAGCCCGGGGCTGTGGGCCAGTATCAGTCTACACACGGCCTGTCAGGAGCCAGGCTGCACAGCAGGTGAGCAGCAGGTGAGCACACTTCATCTGTATCTGCCGCTGCTGCCCATTGCTGGCACCATCACCGCCTGGGCTCTGCCTCCTGTCAGATCTCCCCACCGTCCCTTCCCCAGTCCATAAAAGAATTGTTTTCCATGAAACTGGTCTCTGGTGCCAAAAAGGTTGGGGACTGCTGCCCTAGAGTAACCGCTTACAAGAAGGAGTTACAGCTTCAAAAATCAGTATAGGAGATAAAATGGAATGCTAAAATACATTGATTAAAACAAGAAAAAAGAACACAGGGACAGAGAAAATTTAGGACAGACAAAAGAAGATAAGATGATAGACTCAAACTCAGCCCTGTAGATAAGAAATCTGTGACTGGGGCGGCGCCTGTTGCTCAGCGGGTAGGGTGCCGGCCCCATATGCCAAAGATGGTTGGTTCGAACCCAGTCTCCACCAAAACCCAGTCTCTGCAACAAAAGATAGTGTCGGGCATTGTAGCAGGTGCTGATAGTCCCAACTACTGGGGAGGCTGAGGCAAGAGAATCGCCTAAGCCCAGGAGTTGGAGGTTGAGACTCTGTCTCTAAAAAAAAAAAAAAAGAAAGGAAGAAATCTGTGACTGAAAGCAGAGACTGTCAGATGGTTTAGAAAACAAGACCCAACTGTATTCTGTTCACAAAAGATAAACTTTAAGTATAAAGACACAGATACTTTGAAAATAAAGGGGCACAAAAATATGTAAATGTTAATCATAAAAAGGCCAGAGTGACTATATTAATATCAGAAAAAGTAGACTCAAGAGAAGGAGTATTACCAGTGAAGGAGCTAAGGAAATTTCACCCCCAAATATGATTCCTTGGTATAAAGAATATTGTCAGTGAAAAGGCCATTTTTGATTAGAAAGCACAGGCCTCTTCTCTATAAAACCTGAGTAACCTGATTTAGAATCAGAAAAGGGGCTTCTGGACTCCTTATCACATGCTAATAGATCTGGCCCTAAGGTGAAGCACAATACCTGTCTCTCGGGTCAATTTACTAATCAATCGGTTTCCCTCCATCCACCCACCCCCCTTAGCAACCACTCTTTGCAGGTATACTTGCCAGTTTCTCTCCCCCACTCCCTTCTGAAAGGCATCTTTAAAAGCCACTATCATCACTGAAACTTTGGGAACTCATTCTTGTGGTTCCCCCCATGCACATGGTATTTTGAAATAAACTTTTCTCTTATTAATATACTATTACTGTAAGTATCTTTTCAGCAAACCAACCGAGGGGAAAAGGGCAAGTTTCCCTAAGACTCTTGCTTCACCACTGATAAACATGGAAAGTTCATAATGAAAAATATTCATCACAAAGATAGAATGATTCTAAATGTGTATGCCCCTTGTAACAGAGCACAAGTATGCAGCAAAAACTGACTGAGTTGAAAAGGAAAATTAGATAATTCCAGAGTTATAGTTGGTGATTTCAACACTCTATTTGATAGAACAAAAAAAATCCATTAGGGTTTAAAGTATTTGAGTAACACTATTAACCAATTTGACCTAATTTATATTTATTAAATACTATGCTGACAACTGCCAAAAATACACTTTTGTTCATGTATGGCTGGAAATGAGAAATAATGCACTGGGTTATAAAGAATGTCATAATATATTCCAAAAGATTGAAATTTTACAGAACATGTTCTCTGACCACAACAGAATCAAATTAAAGATCAATAATGATAAGTAAAAGACCAGACCAGCACAGTGGCTCACACCTATAATCCCTGCACTAGGGGAGGCCAAGGCAGGTAGGTTGATTGCCTATGCCACAGCACTCTACTGAGGGCAAAAAAGTGATACTGTGTCTCAAAGTAATAATAATAAATAGAAAACCTTCAAATTTGTGGAAAAGATATTAACTTCAGAGGAGCCACGTAGAGGGTTTACAGAAACTCTAGTATTTTTGCAAATCTTTTCTGACTCAAAAACTATTCCAAAATAAAAGTTTTTTTAAAAGACAGTAAAGAAAGACCACAGATTCTGAGAATATGTTCTCTCTCTGTATGATAGATATTTTCAGACTTTATAAAGAACTTATATCAACAGTTTATATTTATTTATTTATTTATTTATTTATTTATTTATTTATTTATTTATTTTTGTAGACAGGGTTTTACTCTGGCTCAGGCTGGACTCAAACCTGTGAGCTCAGGGCAATCCCAGAGTGCTGAGATTACAGGTGTGAGCCACCATGCCCAGCCTGATAATTCCATTTTTAAGTACATCTCCAAAAGAAATGAAAATTTATCTCTATAAAATGACATATATAGGGTGGTGCCTGTAGTTCAATGGGTAGGGTGAAGGCCACATACATTTAGGCTGGCAACTTTGAATCCTGCCTGGGCCAGCTAAAACCACAATGACAACTGCAGCAAAAAAAATAGCTGGGCATTGTGGTGGGTGCCTGTAGTCCCAGCTGCTCAGGAGGTTGAGACAAGAGAAGAGCTTAAGCCCAAAGAGTTGGAGGCTGCTGTGAGCTGTGACACCACAGCACTCTACCCAGGGCAACAGCTTGAGACTCTGTCTCAAAAATTAAAAAAAAAAAAAGGACATATACACAAATATTTATAGCACCTTTACTAATAAAAGCCTAAACCTGAGAATAACCCAGACGTTTAACAAGCAAATGAAAAAAATTTAATGTAGTACTCATGAGTAAAAACAGACAAAAATAAAACCAGATAACTGATCTACATAGCAGCATGAGTGTATCTCCAAAACATTAGTCTGGGGTTGCCAGAGAAACCGAGCCAGTAGGAGACAGACAAGACAGAAAGAGAAAAGAGCAAGAGACAGAAAGAGACACAGAGAGAGGCTTTTAGAAATAACGAGAGACATAGAGATGTATTATGGGAATTGGCCAAGAAATCCCACCATTTGCCTTCTACAAACCGGAAATCCAGGAAGGCTGGTGTCTAATCCAGTCTGAACTTGAAGGCCTGAGAGAACCAGGACTTTGAATGTCTGTGGGCAAGAGAAGATTATGTCCCAGCTCAAGAAAAGTAAAAGAATTCACCCTTCGTTTGCCCTTTTGTTCTGTGGGGCCCTCCGTGGTTGGCTGATGCCCACCCACACTGTCGAGGGCAATTTTCTTTACTCAGTGTACCCACTCAAGTGATGATCTCTTCCAGAAACACCCCCACAGACAAGCCCAGAAATGATGTTTTACCAGTGTAGGGATCACAGTGAAACCTGCCCTTTTCCTTTTGTTGGTTCGCTGAAAGATCAACTCACAATTATGGTAGACTAATAAAGAGAACGGTTTACTTCCAAATAGCATGCGCAGGGGGAGAACCACAAGAATGATTACCCAGTGTCACGGTGATGGTCAGAGACCTTTACAGGTGCCTTTTAGAAGGGAGGGGGCAGAATGTGGAAAGTGTAAGTATAGCAAGTGGTTGCTGGAGGGGGGATGTGTAAATGGGGGGAACCGATTGGATTGTAAATTTAACCCGAGAGACAGTATTATGTTTTAAATGCAGGTCTGTTAGCATTCAGAAAAGGAAGTCAGCCCCCCGGGCTCTTTAGATTCCCAGTCAGGTTACTGGGGTTTTATGCAGATAGAGGGAAGGCCTCTTCCAATGCTTCAGATCACGAATGGCCTTTAATTCAAAATATTCTTTATACCAAGGAGTCATATTTTGGGGTGAAATTTCCTTAGCTCTTAATTTGGGCATCTCTTCCCTAGTCAAGTTAACATAAAATTAAACCTTCGCACATATGGTGAGTAAATGATTCGGACACAAAGGAGTACACATTCCACAATTCCATTCATATGAATTTCACCAACAGGCACACTGATCTATAGTGCCAAAGATCCAAGTATCTGTTGCTTGAGGGTGGGGGCTGGATTCCTGGAGAGGAGCACCAGGGAATTTTTGTATCTTCATTTGGGTGTAAATTTCACAGGTTTATACATTCGTCAGAAGTCACTTAAATGCACAGTGATCTCTGTGTATTACTGTACGTAAACTGTTGGGGGGCCGCCTAACTCTGCCCACACAAACCCTCCTCCTTCCACCCCCTCCCCCAGCGAAGACCACAAAGGGCCCAGCTAGCCGGGCCTCAAAACTCCCCCCCAGCCCATCCAGCATTGGAATTTTTCCACCCCTACGGCCCAATATAAAAGCTGTCTCAGCCATCTGTGGTTCTGTCCAGGGGGCTTTCTTTTACTTTCTATAAATCTGGCCTGAACCTCTCCAGCCTCCGCCTCTGGGTACACACCACTGATCTTTCATAAACTATACCCCACCAAAACTGAGTCAAAAAGGAAATTCCTACAACTATATCTTAAATTCGGAAATAAAGTTTCTGCTTATTAAACAAGTCAAAGTTTTAAATATATTTTAGTTCTGTCTTTCCTTTACTGTAGTTAATAGAGATGACAGCTCTTATCAGGGGACTGTCTAGGTCTTGGGGGCCCTGAAATGCCTGTAATTTTCAAAGCCCATGGAATCAAGAGAACAGAAATTTACAAGTACAAATTAAGCATAGATGAAAATATTTACTTAAAGTGATAAAGTAACCATGGGAAATCACAATTATTTTTTTTTTGAGACAGTGTCTCACTCTGTTACCCAGCCTACAGTGCTGTGACATTATCCTCACTCGAAATGTTACCAGACAAAGAGGGTCTGGCCACCTGTCACTGTCAGCCAAAATGCAGGGATGGGGACAGGTCCACCAAACTTTGTCAGAAGGCCCGGATTCTGGAGAACAGGGAGAGGAGCCTTTCCAAGGCTGTTCTGTCCTTCCATTTCCAAAATTACAATTTTATACATAATGGTTCAGGCAAAGACCACAATAATCCTTATTTTAAATAATAATCAGCACAACTCAGTGACAATCCATTACAACATTTCCAATTCAAAAGTTAATTTCCTAAATCAATTCTGCTAAAGCAAAGACCACAATGACCCTTATTTTAAATAACAGCACAATTGAATGACAATCTATTACAACATTTCCAATTCAAAAGTTAATTTCTAAACCAATGGGAGATGGGCATCTTTGGGATGGGAATTAAATTTGCAAAACAGTAAGAACAGAGACAGGAGGTGAAGGTCACTTAGGACCTAAAACGACCAGACCAACTGCGCCTCGGCCACGTCCGCCCTAGCCTGAGACTCCATCGTATTCTCACTACATGTGCTTTCAAGTAGCACTTGACCTGAGGAAGGATGTGACCAAGGAAAAGTTGAAGAAGGGATAGCCGCCCTAACTGTGGTTAAAATCAAGACTGCACTTTTTCAAATCTTACATAAACATAGGGCCATTGGAACACATTGCTGGGCCTTGTCCTGGGACCTTGCAGAGGGCTAGTGATAATGTGTGGGCCTACAAATTAGTTTTCATTAAATCTGTATCTGTCTCTAATTCTTTGCTAGTGCGGATACTTCTCAAGAGGCTGCTCCTCTCATTTTAATTATGCAGAAACCTCAGCTGTTTCATTTTCCTCCAAGAAAATCAGGCTTTTGTGTTTGATGAGGGGTTGTCCAGTTCCTAAAAAATAAATGACAGGGCCTTCAAATACATGCCAAATCCTACATTATGCTGTAATTCGCCATTCAGAGAATGAGCCCAAATGGGAAGGCAGTGTTAGCAAATGCGCTAATTTGAACCACAGCACCCCCTTTGGGAAATGGAAACCTTTCTTGAGACAGGAGTTTGTGAGGAAACAGAATTTTGGTGGGGTTGGGTCTCAAAGGTTTTGTTCAGTATCTCCCATTATAGTAAGAATTAAAAAGGGGAAATAACTAGATAGAGACTTCAAAACTATGTAGAGAGGAATATAGAGGACACAGGGATATAATCTAGAAAAAAAAATCTGCATGAAAAAGTGGGATCAGTTATTTTTTGTGGGAGTAAGTTGATTGTATCTTCATGGAAACAGAATTTAGACCCTCAGGCCAGCTCAAAGTCTTTTTTGGAGCAAAGCTATAATGGACATGTACATAAAATAATGAATTCGTACGTAAGAAAGAATCTGAAACCGTCCCTCAGTTCCACTCAGCTCCACGCTACCCTGAGAGCAGTGTGGCATAATGTGATGTGCACGGACAAGAGACCTGGGTTCCAGTCTCTGCCACTCACCACCCTGGTGATCTTGGGTACCTTCATTAACCTCTCTGGGCCTCAGGCTGTCATTTGTAAAAGATTAATAATAGTATCTCATCAGGCTGCTGAAATGATTAAATGAGGCAATACACGGACATCAGATGGAATAATATGTCCCACAGTGTATATTCCGCGTGTTAACTCTTGTGATTGTTACTATACAGTTTAGAATTTCTGCTACTCGCCTGCCATGAAACCCTGGGCAGGTTATATAACCTCTCCAAGCTTCAGTTTTCTCACCAATAATATGCAACTGAACTGGATTTCTATTAGAAATGGAGATAACCTATCTATGTTTACTATATTTGAGACATTTAACAATGGAAACTGTTATACTTGTGAGCAGAAAGCTCAGTAAAAAATAATGATGCGTTAGAAAATGATTTCCCACATCACATGACTTTGGTTAAATACGCATTGTTTAGGATAGAAAGGAACTGTGAAATGTGGCCTGGACGGGTCAAAGAACTAAGCTAACGCACAGATACTAGTACTGACCAACTGGCAGCTGCGTTCAGTTGACGCTCTTTGACCTGGGAGAAGACGTGGAGTGTAATTGGTCTTAGGGCCTAGAAGATACATATGGTAGCCAGTAAAGGAAACCATGGCATCTCCCCAAAATATTGAGGATTGTTAAGGTATAGATAACGAAAATGCTGGAGAACACTCTCCCTCAGCCGCTATTTGCCTGACAGCAGGAAACAAATCCTCCCTCACTAAAGACAGCACTTGCTTTCCAGCGCAGAGAAGGCACCACCAGAGAATTTTTCCCCATTTTCCCACCTTTTGAACGATTAGAAGGCCAGGTGTGGTGGCTCATGCCTGTAATTCTAGCACTCTGGGAGGCCGTGGCAGGTGGATTGCTTGAGCTTACAGGTTCGAGACCAGACTGAGAAGAGTCAAAGAGCGAGACCCCCATCTCTACTAAAAATAGAAAATCTGAGGCAGGAGGATCGCTTCAGCCCAAGAGTTGGAGGTTGCTGTGAGCTGTGATGCCTCAGCACTCTACCCAGGGCAATAGCTTGAGACTCTGTCCAAAAAAAAAAAAAGAAAAGAAAAGAAAAAGGAAAAAGAAAGACTAGAATTGGGCCCTCTTTTGTCATTATATAGGAATATGGCTCCTTTTTTTTGTTTTTGAGACAGAGTCTCAAGCTGTCGCCCTGGGTAGAGTGCTGTGGCGTCACAGCTCACAGCAACCTCCAACTCCTGGGCTCAAGCGAGTCTCCTGCCTCTGCCTCCCAGGTAGCTGGGACTACAGGCACCCGCCACAATGCCCAGCTATTTTTTGGTTGTACTTGCCATTGTTGTTTGCGGGACCCAGGCTGGATTCTAACCCACCAGCTCCGGTGTATGTGGCTGATGCCCTATGAGCTACAGGCGCCAAACCGGAATATGACTCTGTGTTAAAATACTGTCTAATAAGCAAGGCCTCTAGGCCACTGCCTTGACAGAGAAATAGTTTTAAACTGAGGCCTCTCCCACGTGAAGGGGATGGCACATGTTAATAGACTTCTTGTTTTTTGTTAATCTGACTTCTGTTTTGAGGAAAGTGTCTCCACTTTGAGCCTAAAAATCGAAAGAAAAGAAATTCTTCTTTTTGGCCAGGGCTGGGTTTGAACCCTCCACCACCGGCATACGGGGCCAGCGCCCTACTCCTTTGAGCCACAGGTACAGCCCAAAAGAAAAGAAATTCTTTTCTCCCCTACACCTGCTTTTAAGATCACCCTCAAATGCTCCTTTCCTCCTAGTAATTAGGAAATCCATGGAACATGGCAGAAGGATGTCACTGTTAACATTGATAGATAATTCACATACGTAAATGTCACCTTTTTTTTTTTTTTTGCTAGAGACAGAGTCTCACTTTATCGCCCTCGGTGGGGTGCCGCGGCGTCACACAGCTCACAGCAACCTCCAACTCCTAGGCTTAGGCGATTCTCTTGTCTCAGCCTCCCCAGTAGCTGGGACTACAGGCGCCGGCAACAACGCCCGGCTATTTTTCTGTTTTTGCAGTTCAGCCAAGGCCGGGTTTGAACCCGCCACCTTCAGTATATGGGGCTGGCGCCCTATTCGATGAGCCACAGGCGCCGCCCATAAATGTCACTTTTTAAAAATGTATCATCTAGTGGTGGCGCCTATGGCTCAGTGAACAGGGGCTAGCCCCATATACAGAGGGTGGTGGGTTCAAACCTAGCCCCAGCCAAACTGCAACAACAAAAAATTAGCCGGGCGTTGTGGCGGGCTCCTGTAGTCCCAGCTACTCCGGAGGCTGAGGCAAGAGAATCGCCTAAGCCCAAGAGTTGGAGGTTGCTGTGAGCTGTGACACCATAGCGCTCTACCATGGGCGATAAAGTGAAACTCTTGTCTCTAGACAAGAGGCTAGATACCATGGGGCTAGATACAGTGGCTCACACCTATAATCCTAGTAATCTGGGAGGCTGAGGCAGGACAATCATTTGAGGTCAGGAGTTTGGGAACTGCATAAATAAGAGTGAAATCCTGTCTCTGCAAAAAATAGAAAAATTAGCTGGGTGTAGTGACACACGCCTATAGTCTCAGCTACTTAGGATGTCCTGATGCATATCCTGATGTAACTAGGCAGGAAGATTGCTTCAGCTTGGGAGTTTGAGGTTGCTCTGAGCTATGATGACCACCGAGATCAGCAATGTAATTTGAGTGTACTTTAAGGGTCAAAAACATTCTCCTTGATATAATTATTAGATAATTCCCTTCCTGCACATACAAAAATTTGCTTGAATATTTGAAATAAAACTTTCTCTGGTAGTAAGAGCTTCCTCTACTGAGCAGAACACTTATAAATGTGTATCTACGGAAAAAAGACAAAAGCCTCTCACTATAAATAGAACAAAAAGAAAAAAAATGTGGATATTTCTCTGCTGCCTACTATTCTATTTATATGTAGGCAAGACGAGTTTATGAAATGCATAGAGTCAGATTCAAGATTGACTTTGTTTTTTTTTTTTTTTTTCTTTTGAGACAGAGCCTCAAGCTGTCACCCTGGATAGAGTGCCATGGCATCACAGCTCACAGCAACCTCCAATTCCTGGGCTCAAGTGAGTCTCCTGCCTCTGCCTCCCAAGTAGCTGGGACTACAGGTGCCCTCCACAACGCCCGGCCATTTTTTGGTTGCAGCCGTCATTGTTCTTTGGCGGGCCCAGGCTGGATTCGAATCTGCCAGCTCAGGTATACGTGGCCGCCTTAGCCCGTTGAGCCACAGGCGCAGAGCCAATTTTTTTTTTTTTTTTTTGAGACAGAGTCTCACTATGTTGCCCTCGGTAGAGTGCTATGGCATCACAGCTCACAGTAACCTCAATCTCTTTGGAATTAAGCCATTCTCTTGCCTCAGCCTCCCAACTAGCTGGGACTAAGGCGCCTGCCACAACGCCCAGCTTTTTTTGTTGTTGCAGTTGTCATTGTTGTTTAGCTGGCCCAGGCTGGGTTAGAACCTGCCAGCCTCAGTGTATGTGGCTGGTGCCCTACCCACTGAGCTACTGGTGCTGCTGAATTTTTTTGTTTGTTTGTTTTGTTTTGTTTTTTGAGACAGAGCCTCACTCTGCCCCAGGTTAGTGCCATGGTGTCAGCCTAGCTCACAATAACCTCAAACTCCTGGATTCAAGGAATCCTCCTGCCTCAGCCTCCTGAGTAGCTGGGACTGCAGGCGTACACCACAGTGCTTGGCTAATTTTTCCATTCTTAGTAGAGACAGGGTCTCGCTATTGCTCAGGCTGGTCTCAAACTCCTGAGCTCAAGGGATCTTCCTGCCTTGGCCTCCCAGAGTGCTAAGATTACAGGTGTACGAGCCACCATGCCAGGACTAAAGCAGAGTTTTTAAAGTAACTGAAATAAATGTTGTCCCAGACAGAATGACGGGGACACCACCAAGAAGCATATCCTGATGCATCTAGGCTGGGGCAGGGCCTCGGCCCCAGCAATTCCATCCATTTCCCGAGATGGCTGTGATCTGGGTCAAGTTAAGAGGCATTTATATATTCAGGAAATTTATACAGTCATTACTTTAGAAAGTTGTATAAAACTCATTAGAAATTTGAGAAAAGGACCCAAGACCCTTTCACAGCTGTCTTCCCAGGACTCTTCATATTGTAAATACAAAATAAGGCATAAGAAATTATACTCTTGGGCGGCGCCTGTGGCTCAAAGGAGTAGGGCGCCAGCCCCATATACTGGAGGTGGCGGGTTCAAACCCAGCCCCGCCCAAAAACTGCTAAAAATTAAAAAATAAAAAAAAGGTAAAAAAAATTTAATTAAAAAAAGAAAAAGAAATCATAGTCTTGAGGGAGGTGCTCTATATTTAGGACAAACAAATGTTTCTCAGCTGATCCGTAATCTCTCCTTTTCTCTCAAGCA
>CAUYRH010013952.1:0-27227 GCA_963574655.1 Perodicticus potto
ACCTGAGCTGGCGGGTTCGAATCCAGACCTGGCCCGCCAACAACAATGATGGCTGCAACCAAAAAATGGCCAGGCGTTGTGGCGGGCGCCTGTAGTCCCAGCTACTTGGGAGGCGGAGGCAAGAGACTCGCTTGAGCCCAGGAATTGGAAGTTGCTGTGAGCTGTGATGCCACAGCACTCTATCCAGGGTGATAGCTTGAGGCTCTGTCTCAAAAAAAAACTAAATCGCTTAAGCCCAGAGTTGTGATAGCTTGAGGCGCTGTCTCCAAAAAAAAAAAAAAAAAAACTAGCCTGGCAGCATGGCAGGCACCTGTAATCCCAGCTACCAGGAAGTCTGAGGCTATACCTATAATCCCAGCTACCAGAGAGTCAAAAGGATCACTTGAGCCCAGGAGACTAAGGTTACTGTGAGCTCTGATGACACCACAGAGGATATTGCTGCACTTAGGGAACTAAACGATCCTGGAAAAAGCCATGTTCCCCTAGATTTTTCTTTTTTGAGCCAGAGTCTCATTATGTCATCCTTGGTAAAGTGCCGTGGTGTCACAACTCACAGCAACCTCAAACTCTTGGGCTTAAGGGAATCTTTTGCCTCAGCCTCCCAAGTAGCTGGAACTATGAGCGCCTGCCACAACGCCTAGCTATTTCTTTTTTTTAATTGTAGTTGTCATTGTTGTTTACCAGGCTCAGGCTGGGGTCAAACCTGCCAGCCCAGGTGTATGTGACGGGCACCCTAACCACTGAGCTACGGGTGCTGAGCCATCCCCTATATATTTCAATGGCTGCTGTCTGCACAACAGCTTGAACTAGCAGTGGCTTGGACAGAGCCAGACAGAAATTCCTAGACTGACTGGTTTTGTCCCTTTTTTTGGTCACAGGGACCCTCCTCAGGTTTTGGCAGTAATAAACATACTTGGTAGACAGACTTTCAGGCCGGGCACCATGGCTCATGCCTGTAATCCTAGCACTCTGGGAGGCTGAGACAGGTGGATTGCCCAAGCTCACAGGTTCAAGACCAGCCTGAGCAAGAGTGAGACCCCTCCATCTCTAAAAACAGCCAGGCTTTATAGCAGGCACCTGTAATCCCAGCTACTTGGGAGGCTGAGGCAAGAGGATCACTTGAGCCCAAGAGTTTGAGGTAGCTGTGAGCTGTGATGCCACCGCACTCTACTGACGGTGACAAAGTGAGATGTGAGACTATTTTAAAAAAAAAGACAGACAGACTCTCCCGACCTCACAGCTGTAGTAGCGCTCTCCAGGGCCGGACACCTCCAGAGGCGCCTTTCTTATCCGCCCCGCTCCCTGCCCTGGACACCTGAAAGAAGCTAACCACGGAAGGAACCCGAGGGGCACGTGGACAGGCTGTTCTACACACGAGGAAGCACAGGCTGCAAGGCTTAGCAACCAGCCCAGTCACCTGACTCGCGGCTCAAATGGTCAGGTAGGGCCGCATCTTTGGAGCACAAAGTACATCCACACCGGGGGTACAGACGTGAGTTAGACAAACACCATCACACCGTTCCTACCCCATGGACTCCACAGTGCAGACGGTCTCCACCTGATGGTGGCGCAAAAGTGGCATGCATTCCTCAGAAGCTACACTTTGAATTTCAAATTTTGGGTCTCTTCCCAGCCATTTGCAGTCTCGGACTCTCTCACAGTGCTTGGCAGGGGCAGTAAGCCGCAGTCCCAGGTCGGCCCCGGAGATGGCACAGTGAGCGCCCGGCACTCTGCAGGGTGCTGTGTGGTGGCATTTTGGGGGTATGTGTTTTGTGTTTTCACTGTCCTTTCTGGTCTATAGGGCACCCATCCGTGTTTCCTGCTTCTGTGAGAGGAAGAAGAAGGCAATTACCCTCAAGGTGAAGCTCAGGACAATTGCATGTCCACAGAAGATAGAACACAGAAGTTCTCCGGCACGTGGAGAACTTCCCAGGCCAGCACCCACCACGCCACACCCGCTGACTGAGCTCCCTGGTTGCGTGGGGTGGCGATGTCCACACAGTGCAGAGCAGGATGTGGGCGACACACTGCAGTGAAGGCAGGTAACGGAAGACGCCCCTGGGAGAGGCTCCCGGAATGCTGCCTGCGCCTGGTTAGTGACCGTTCTGGAAGCAAAGTCGCCAGCCCCAGGACTGGCTGCAGGGGCAGCTACAAACTTCAGCACACCTCGCTGGCCAGTATTCCTGGAGGATGTGACACTGTCACCAGCAGGGTTTTCCATAGCAACAATGGCACGAGCTGCTTGCCGAAGTTTCTCCCAGGACCTCCTCAGGTTTCTGACATAGGCACCATCACTTTTCCTGTTGTAGACGGGCTGCTCCATTTGGAAGTCAAGGTTTGTGCTACCTAAGTGGGTTCCTGCTGCAAAGAATTTGAAGACATCCTCCTTCATTTGCAGGACATCAAGGACTCCAGACAGTGTGCAAGTTTCCCTTTAAGTTACGACGGCAATCCAGAACAACGCTGTGTAGACCCTCTCTGGGTAGTGTAGAAGCACTTAGGTGCATTTTGACTTAACAATATTTTTATCTGCAGAGCAGGGAAAGATGTTCATGATGCAATAAATAACATGGCTCACCCGTGTGAGGAGCGTGAGAGCACAGCAGAGGGGTGATAGAAGGTGCCTGGAGGAAATGAAGCTGAGCTGAAACCTGAGATGAATAGGTCAGGGATGAACAGGCAGGTGAAGGCGGCCTGTCCGTCAGGAGGACATTCTGGGCAGAGGGAAGCGGGTGGGGGTAGCAGGAGGCACTGAGATGCAGGTGATGGAGGCCACAGGTCAGGAAATAGCGGAACATAATAAGGGTGGAGGGCTGGGCAGGGCCAGGACATACAGGGGCCTAATGGGGCCAAGGAAAGGGTTTTGAGCAGGAGGTGACACGCTCCACGTGGAGCAATCCGGGCAGCATGGATTTTAAGGATGGAGATGCCAAGAGGCTGATCCCTCTGGGAGATATTTAAGGCACTAAACAAAAGGTCTTGGTGAGAAAGGAGTCGGAAAAGGGGCTTCCTCTGCCCAGCTGCCATCACCCATGGACACATCCTCCCTCCCAGAGGAACCATCTTGAACTTGGTCTTCCTCACCTTGGGCCCAGGCTACCTCCGGCCTCTACCTAGCTTCCTGCTGAACCTGATGTCACTAACCACTCGGATAAATTTTGCATCACTGCCTGCAGGACGCAGATCAATGGTCAGTCTGCATGTTTTTCTTTGTGTGTCCTGGGTCTTTCCAGTCTCTCCAGACACCCTCCCCACTCCCCACCCCTGCCCCACTCCCTGATCTTTAGTCTTTACAGCCCCAGAATGTTGTTGAGCGCCTTCCCAGGTGTTTCTCCTGTGTACATGGAAACAAGCTCTCTGAGTTGGGGCCTAGCCTCTGTTATACCCCAGACAACACCACACACAGCCCATGCCCCCTGGAAGTGGGAATCCATCTTTGGGGTTATTTTTTAGGACTCTTGCAACTTTTGCCAGGTAATGAGATTTTTTTAAATAAAAATATTTATTTTTTAATTCTCAATTTTAATGTGCAATACAGTAAATACCAATATAATTGACATGAACAAATACTCTTTGGCATGAGAGTTAAAAGAGTCTCTTTTGTTTTTTGAGACAGTCTCACTGTGTCATCCTCGGTAGAGTGCAGTGCTGTCACAGCTCACAGCAACCACAAACTCTTGGGCTTAAGTGATTCTCTTGCCTCAGCCTCCCAGAGGAACTGTCTGAAACTATAGACACCCGCCACAACTCCCGGCTACTTTTAGAGACAGGGTCTCACTCTGGCTCAGGCTGGTCTCGAACCTGCGAGCTCAGACAGTCCACTCGCCTTGGCCTCCCAAAGTGCTAGATTACAGGCGTGAGCCACCGCACCCAGCCCAAAAGAGTCTTTTAAAAATATTTGTTTTGGGCTCGGTGCCTGTGGCTCAACGGGCTAAGGCGCCAGCCACGTACACCTGAGCTGGCGGGTTCGAATCCAGCCCTGGCCTGCCAAACAACAATGACGGCTGCAACCAAAAAATGGCTGGGCATTGTGGCGGGCGCCTGTAGTGCCAGCTACTTGGGAGGCAGAGGCAAGAGACTCGCTTGAGCCCAGGAATTGGAGGTTGCTATGAGCTGTAATGCCATAGCACTCTATCCAGGGTGACAGCTTGAGGCTCTGTCTCAAAAAAAAAAAAAAATATTTGTTTTGGGGCCATGCCTGTGGCTCAGTGAGTGGGGCACTGGCCTCATGTACCAAGGGTGGCAGGTTTAAACCCGGCCCCGGCCAAACTGCATCAAAAAAATAGCCGGGCGTTGTGGTGGGCGCCTGTGGTCCCAGCTACTCAGGAGGCTGAGGCAGGAGAATCGCCTAAGCCCAGGAGTTGGAGGTTGCTGTGAGCTGTGACTCTATAGGATGATAAATTGAGACTCTGTCTCAAAAAAAAAAAAAGAAAGAAAGAAAATATATTTGTTTTGGATTAAAGTGAGGGTACATACAACTAGGTTACACTGCTTGCATTTGTAAGGTAAGGTCCGAGTTGTAGTTGTGACGTTCACCTAGAAAGTGTGCTATTTACCCTAAGCATTGTTCCCATTACGGGGCAGCTTACTAAACCCTCTCTCCCTCTCTTGAATTTAATTGAGTTCTCTCATGTGAGCATGTTGTTGTAAATCTACAAGGTTCAACTTAGTACTAAGTACACCGGGTGCTTGACTTCCCGCTCTTGTGATGACATGTTAATGATAAAGAGAAAGCGTGTTTGGAAGGCACAAGGCTGAGTATTTGTTTTTCCCTAAAGCTTTCTGCAGGATAAAATAGGGAGCACTGTTCATCTCACACCTTCCTTTGTGGTATGGACTGTGCTCTCTATAAAGGCCTCATTTAAAGCCTACTGGGAGAGAATCACCCCTCAAAAGTTAGGGATGCTTAAGAGGCCTGAAAGGAGGGCTGGGCACAGGGGCTCACGCCTGTAATCCAGGCACTCTGGGAGGCCAAGGCAGGAGGATTGCCTGAGCTCACAGGTTTGAAACCAGCTTGAGCCAGAGCAAGACCCCCATCTATAAAAATAGCTGGGTGTTGGCTTAGCACCTGTAGCTCAGTGGTTAGGGAGCCAGCCACATGCACTAGGGCTGGTGGGTTCAAACCTAGCCTGGGCCTGCTAAACAACAATGACAACAGTAACGAAAAAAGCCAGGCATGAAGGCTCCTGTAGTCCCAGCTACTCAGGAGGCTGTGGCAAGACAATCACTTAAGCCCAAGAGTTTGAGGTTGCCGTGAGCTGTGACACCACAGCACTTTACTAAGGGTGACATAGTGAGACTCTGTCTAAAAAAATATATAAATAAAAATAAAATCAAAATAGCTGGGTGTTGTGGCAGGCAACTGTAGTCCCAGCTACGTGGGATGCTGAAGCAAGAGAATCACTTGAGCCCAAGAGTTTGAGGTTGATGTGAGCTAAGATGCCAGGGCACTCTACCCAGGGCAACAAAGTGAGACTCTGTCTCAAAAGAAAAAAAAAGCCTGAGAGGAGGGCTGGACAGGGCATCCTAGTCACTTTATGGTAGAGATTGGTGAAGAAATGACTGGCCTTTGAGTATGGGGAGAGAAGGTGGTAATCCCCTGCGACCATGTGCTCCTTGGGGAAACAGAAAACTCAGGCAGACGGGACATTGGAGAGAAACCAAGAAAGACATCACATATAATTAATAAATGACTAAACAGGTGCCAGAATTCTACTGTCATATTTTTGCAAAACAGTCAGGGTCATAGACGGAGGATTGGAAGGAAAGGTCCTAAATTACCTCCCAGTGTTGAGATTTCAGAGTTTCTTTCCTTTCCTTTCATTGGCCTTAGGAGTTTTTTGGGGGGACAGGGTTTGGAGACAGAGTCTCACTCTGTCACCCTGGGTAGAGTGCTGTGGAGTCATAGCTTACAGCAACCTCATCCTCTTGGGCTCAAGTGATCCTCTTGCCTCAACCTCCCTAGTAGCTGGGACTATGGTGCCCATCACAATGCCTGGTTAGTTTTTCTTTTCTTTTTTTTTTTCTTTTTGGAGACAGAGTCTCACTTTGTCACCCTCAGTAGAGTGCGGTGGGGTCATAGCTCACAGCAACCCCAAACTTTTAAGTTCAAGTAATTCTCTTGCCTCAGCCTCCGGAGTAGCTGGGACCACAGGTTCCCGCCACAATGCCTGGCTATTTTTTAGAGGTGAGGCCTTGCTCTGGCTTAGACTGTCTGGAACCTGTGAGTTCAGGCAATCCACCCGCCTCAGCCTCCCAGAGTGTTAGGATTACAGGCATGAGCCACCATGCCCAGCCTGCCTGGTTAGTTTTTCTATTTTTGGTAGAGATGGGGTTTCACTCTTGTTCAGGCTGGTCTTGAACTCCTGAGCTCAAGCAATCCATCCACCTCTGCCTTTCAGAATGCTAGGATTATAAACAAAAGCCATGCGCCCTGCCCTGGTCTAGATTTTTTATTTTTTCTGCAGTGAATATGCATTGCATTTGCACACAATCTCATACATCCATATAAACGTGTGAGCACACAGAGAGGGCAAGGGAACCCCCAGGAAGACAGGGGTGTCCCTAGATCAGAGGGTCAGGTTACTGGGAGGGGCTGGGTCTGGAAAAGCTTCCCTGTTTTTTGTTTTTGTACTAGCAAAGCAGTAACTGCCTTACGAAGCCTTTTAGCCTCATTTTATGGATGAATAAGCAGAGACGAGGAGAGGTTAAGAGACTGCTCAAATTCTCCCAGCTGTTTCTTAACATACCTTGGGAGATCAAAGTGGGGCGCTGAACGCCGGTAGGGAGAGACCAACTGTGTTCTTTTCAGTCTGTGAGAGGGCGTCCCCCACGTCCTGCACTCCGGATGGACTTCCATTTCGTGGCTTTGTCCTGGACATTATTTTAGCTGCCCTGCAGGCCACAGTGGGCATCGCAGCACCCCACGGACAACAGCGCCACCGTTCCCAGTTGCCCACCTTAGGCTTGCCAGGTGCAGAATGTCTCCCCAAGCCCAAAAGCTTATTCACAACCAAACACAAACTGGCTGCTTCTTGGCGAGTGAAGTGGCTCTCCTACCCCCTTGGCTTGAAAACCCCCCAAACCACTTCAAAACATGCATCAGATTATATTTTTTTGGTCTTTAAAACCCACGTTACTTTTAAGAGACAAAGCAGAAAGAACCCTAACCTAAGGATAAATCAACAAATATTACACAGATAAGAACACTTCAACTCCCCAAAGAATCACATTAAAAACTTAAAAAATAAAAAAGCCTCATTTTTTAAAAAACATAATTATTGGCGGGGAGGGGATGTGGCAAAGGGTGCCT
This sequence comes from Perodicticus potto, assembly GCA_963574655.1. Classification (NCBI taxonomy): domain Eukaryota; kingdom Metazoa; phylum Chordata; class Mammalia; order Primates; family Lorisidae; genus Perodicticus; species Perodicticus potto. The sequence continues at coordinate 7,313 of CAUYRH010013952.1, forward strand.
TTGGCTTCGTGTGTAAAAGTTGGCTCTAGCTTCTGAAAATAATTTTGGAGATCTACACCCAAGACAGACAATTCGCCTCCCGTCTCCAGCCTCAGGCTCGTTCAGATACCTGGGCTCCCGGGCTTTACAGCGGGTTGTCAGAGAAACCGAGTTCCCTAGCGTTCTGAAGTTCAGGGGACTTTTGCTTCCCTCGCTGGAGTCTGCGCCCCCGAGGCCCCCCGGGCGCACCTGCAGCCGCAGCCGGAGCCGCAGCCGCAGCGCATCGAGCCCGGCAGGCGCTCCGGTCCCCGCTCCGCAGTGGCTCCCCGGGCAGGCGGCGGGGGCCACCGGTCTCGCGGCCCGTCCAGCCCGCGGCGTCAGCCGTGGTTGGAGGAGCCGGGGCGCCCGGGTCCCGTACCTCCGCCGAGCCACACGTGGTCGCTGGGCTCCACCCCACCGGGACCGGGACCGGCCTCCGACTCAGGCCGCCGTACTCACCGCGGGGCCCGCCAGCACCAGCTGCGCCCGCAGCTCCTCTCGCAAGTCGGACAGCCGCAGGCGGCGCGGCAAGGGACGCTCGGAGGCGGCCTCCGGGCCTCCCGGCCGGGGCGCGGGGTCCCGCGGAGCCTCCATGTGCCGGCGCGGTGCGGCGGGCAGCGCGGACGCCGCGGCTGGGACCGCGCTGGGCGGCCCGCACTCCAGTCCCCGCCCCGGCCGCCGCCCCCAGCCCGCCCCGGCCGCGGAGCCGCCGCCAGCCAGTCTGCGACCTTGGGCGCACCCGCCGCGCCGCGGCAGCACTGCGGACGCCCCAGGACTCCTGCACTTGGAGGGCAAAGTTTGAAAAATCTCTGGAAACTAACGGAAAGCGCTCTGGGACCGGTCCTCTGAGTCTCTGACGCCCGGGCTCTGCAGGTGGCGCTCGGACCGCGCTCGGGGACTGGTTTGGAGTTGGGCAGACTCTTATCCCCGCCCGTTGTTCCATCACAGATACCAGGATGTCTCTGGATGGGCAGAGACTACTCACCTCCCACCTCCTCGCCTCAGTCTTGTTTAGCTACCTGAGCTCCCGGACTTTGTAGCTAGTTTTCAAAGAAACCAAGTCCCCCAGTTTCTGAAGCTCCCATAACTTCTGCTTCGTTGGCTGGAGGCAGGGCCCAGGGCCCTCCCAGAGCCTGAGTTTCCTCAACTGTAAACTCGAAGCAATATCTACCTGGCCAGTGGTGGAGATTGGGGTTGCACAGCTGCAGGGCCTGCGTCGTGCCTCGCGCTTTCAGCCTGGCACCACTGCCTAACAATGTTAGTTACCGGGACAAGAATGATTTCCCGAATAGTCAAAATTCTTACTGTTGTAGGTGACCCAACGTAAGCAGCGAAAATGGAAAAACAGAAATTTTTTTAGCTCACATAACCAGGAAGTTTGGATGCAGGGATTTAAAAACAAGACCGTTTGTGACCCCCTGCCCGCTTTCCCCTCCCTGCTTCTTCTCACCCTTCCTGATTCTCTCCTGGGTTTCCTTCATCCTCTGTAGGCGACCTCTCTCTTCCTGCCTCTCTCTTCCTGCCTTCCCTGTCTTTTCCATTTGATAAGCCAGAAAGTAAGACCCTCCCCTCTTCTAGCTCCAAACTAACAAACACTGGGAGGGGAGAAAACCTGATTTGCCCTGCTTCAGTTTCTTGCCCACCTTTGAAACAATGACCCTGGCCAGAGAAACAGGGTCTTACGTCTGGCAGGACCTGGACCAGGCACTCATCTCTGTACCAAAGCGGCCAGGTGCTATCTGTAAACTGTAATCGTCACAGTAGAACCGAAGGCATGGCATAGAGAAGGGACCCAGAAGAACTAAGGGCCCCAACAGACAAACACCCTGAGATAGGCACGAGATCTCCCATCATGCTCATCTTGAATAGTCTTCTGGAAATCCTGACATCCTAATCAGACATGAAACAGAAATGCAAAGTGTAAACATTCAGAAAAAAAAGACAAAAGTGTTAAAGGCAGTCCCTGGGTTACAAATGAGATAGGTTCTACAAGTTTGTTTTAAAGTTGAATTTGTACGTAGAATGTAAGTTGGAACAGGTACATTTATCTATTATTGTACCTGTCATAGCCTCTGTTTCTAAGTACAAGTTGTACATTAGTCGATGTCTGTGACTCAGGGACTACCTGAGTTATAATTCCAGGCAATACAAACAAATCAAATCAGAAAAAAGCTAATAGAATTAATAAAGGAGTTTAGAAAAGTTTTTGCATAGAAGCTCAGTGGGTAGGACGCCAGCCCTATATACCAAGGATGGAAGGTTCAAAACCGGCCACAGCCAGCTAACACTGTAACAAAAAAAAGCCGGGGATTGTGGCAGGTGCCTGTAGTCCCAGCTACTCAGGAGGCTGAAGCAAGAGAATTGCTTAAGCCCAAGAGTTGGAGGTTGCTCTGAGCTGTAACGCCACCTCACTCCACCAAGGGCCACATGGTGAGACTCTGTCTCAATAAAAAAAAAATTTTTTTTAAAGTTTCTTCATAGAAGTTCTTCAACAAATCATGTAAGTCCTTTATGTGGGAAATAATGTCTATGAAAACATTAAAAGAGGAAATTTCTTTCACAATAGCAACAAGTAAAATTTCCTTGTGATATGGAGCATAGCTTCTCACTCCTGAAAGTCAGGTTGTACACAGTGACTTCCTTCCAAAGAGCACCATATGGAAAGTGGGGAATAGTAACTCACGGCAGAGAAATTCCACGAACACTGCCTCTGCCAGCTGACCCAGGTTAATACGAATAGTGATGAATCACGTTGATAGCAAGTGCCTGACTTTGTTTCCTAAGGCTGCCATAACAAATTAGGGCACAAATTTGCCATAACAAATTCACAAAGCTGATGATGAAACAACAGAACTTTAATTCTCTCACAGTTCTAGAGGCCAGAAGTCTGACAGCAAGCAGGTGGCGGGGTTGGCTCTGGGGAGGGCAGGGAGACTCAAGGAGAGAATCTGTTCCATGACTCCCCGGCTTCTGGTGGTTGCCACAAAACCCTTGGCAGTCTTTGGTCTGTGGCAGCCCCATTCCAGTCTCGGCCTCGGTCGTTACGTGAGATGCTCCCTGTGCGTCTGCTGTGTTCACTCTTCATATAAGGAAGCATGCTCACATAGCCATAGTCCCTGGATGCCAGGATTTAAGACAAGACATTGGGGCGGCGCCTGTGGCTCAGTGGGTAGGGTGCCGGCCCCATATACCGAGGGTGGCGGGTTCAAACCCGGCCGCTGCCAAACTGCAAGAAAAAATAGCCGGGCGTTGTGGCAGGTGCCTGTAGTCCCAGCTACTCGGGAGGCTGAAGCAAGAGTATCACCTAAGCCCAGCAGTTGGAGGTTGCTGTGAGCTGTGACACCATACTACCAAGGGCGATAAAGTTAGACTCCGTCTCAAAAAAAAAGACAAGACATTGATGTTCCTCTCTTCCTGTGTCCCCCACCCCTCTTCTCCTCACCCTTCATGGCAATGACCTGTCATTGGGTCAGCAGCCACCCTGATCCACATGACCTCATCTTAACTTCATTACATCCACAAAGACCTTATTTCCATAATCAGGTCATATCCTGAGGTTCCAGGTAGACATGGATTTGGAGGGGACACCGTTCAACAGAGCGCAGTACCCTTTATTTGATGTGTTGGAATGGCACTTTACACCTATGGTCTTCCTCTCACAACTCCAGTCTAATCATGAGAAAAAGTCAGATAAATCTCAGTTCAGGATCATCCTTCAAAACAACTAACCAGGATTCCTCAAATGGTCATGGTCATCAGATTAGAAACAAGGACATTCTGAAAGATTGTCACAGCCAACAGGAACCTAGGAAACATGATAATAAAATGCAACGTAGTGATTTAGATAGGATCCTGGGACCACCCCCCCCAACACACACACACAAAAGGGCATTAGGTAAGAACTAAGGAAATCTGAGTAAAGTATGGGCTTCAGTTAGTAATAATCTAACAATATCAATTCAGCTTCTGAAGGTTATTTACTTTTTTCTCTTAAAGTTGTTTAAATATAACTGGCTCCAATTGTTTGAACAAATAACTAAACAATTCAACACTCCACGGCAACAAAAACTAATGTGGAATTTGGGATTTTTGCAAAACTTTGAAGTTTGTACTTGCAGAGGGGTGAGAGCAATGCTTGTAGCTTCAAGAGGGGTCTGGGGGTTATATTTAATAAGGACTAAATGCGTATGAAAGTGTTTGGACTGTTTCTGTGTTTTAGTGTCCTCAAATTTTCATTTCATTGGGATTAAACACATCAGAGCTAAGTGTGATTAATGCCACAGTACAGGCAGATCCCCAAATTATGCCTAGAAATACTTTTTTTTGTAGAGACAGAGTCTCACTTTATCGCCCTCGGTAGAGAGCCATGGCGTCGCACAGCTCACAGCAACCTCCAACTCTGGGGCATAGGTGATTTTCTTGCCTCAGCCTCCTAAGCAGCTGGGACCACAGGTGCCCGCCACACACCCAGCTATTTTTTTGGTTGCAGCCGTCATTGTTGCTTGGCAGGCCTGGGCTGAATTCGAACTGGCCAGCTCAGGTGTATGTGGCTGGTGCCTTAGCCTCTTGAGCCACAGGCACCGAGCCTACAGTTTGCAGTTTTAAAGATCTTTCTAAGACACACATTTGATCTCTCTTCTTCTTATTATTTTTTTTTTAAGAGACTAAGTCTTACTTCATCGCCCTTGGTAGACTGCTGTGGCATCATAGCTCATAGCAACCTCCAACTCCTGGGCTTAGGCGATTCTCTTGCCTCAGCCTCCCGAGTAGCTGGGACTACAGGCGCCTGCCACAGTGCCTGGCTATTTTTTTGTTGCAGTTTGGCCAGGGCTGGGTTTGAACCCACCACCCTCAGTATATGGGGCCCGTGCCCTACTCACTGAGCCACAGGTGCCACCCACCTAGAAATACTTTTAATATAAAATATATGTGATACTTATTTATGAATTTTAGACAAGTTTTGAAGTAGGAGCACATATGTTAGGGGTTAGGAGCACTTGTGTTGTTGAAGTTGTCCACTATTTTTCAGTTAATATATCAGGTTTTAATTCCAACATATTTCATTCTTTTTGTTTTTTTTGAGACAGAGTCTTAAGCTGTAGCCCTGTTGTGAGTGCCTGCCACAACACCCAGCTATTTTTCTTTTTCTTTTTCTTTTTCTTTTTTTTTTTGAGACAGAGCCTCAAGCTGTTACCCCTGGAGAGAGTGCCGTGGCATCACAGCTCACAGAAACCTCCAATTCCTGGGCTCAAGCGAGTCTCCTGCCTCCGCCTCCTAAGTAGCTGGGACTACAGGCGCCCGCCACAACGGCCAGCCATTTTTTGGTTGCAGCCGTCATTGTTGTTTGGCGGGCCCGGGGTGGATTCGAACCCTCCAGCTCAGGTGTACGTGGCTGGCGCCTTAACCGGTTGAGCCACAGGTGCCAAGCCAATAGTGGGGCTTTTAAGTAGATGCCATGGAAAGAGCACTGGATTGGGAGCCAGAGGGGACCTCCTGCTCTTGCTTACACTAGGATGCCCCTCCTCTTTGCATACGGCCTGGCTCACACGCCATTTCCTTTGTTCCTTCTTCTGTTATTGCACTCATCATTGACTATTCCACATTGCCTGCCTCTTCCTTCTCTGGGTCTCAGTTTCTCCTCTGTAACTGGCCAGATGAATTGGAGGCTGTTTCCCTCTCCCTGGGACTGGCTGTAATTCTGAAGGAAACCACAGGAGGGCACCAGAGCCACACAGGTAACTTCCTGTTGCCTTTAGCCCTGGGCTTCTTTACAAACTGGCCCTCGAAGGAGGTAACACCAATCTCTGACTGTGGTACTAGGACACTCCCACTTGGGAGGGAGCCAATGAGGAAAAAATTGGCTCACAAACTGAGAAGAACCCCCCACCCCCACCCCAAGCAGGGTCCTAAGAGCTGTCCTGGCCAAGGTGACCCTCTAAGCTGGCCACCCTCAATCATGTGGACTTGCTGTGTGGCCTTGATCAAGCCTCTGTCCCCGCTGGGTCTCAGTGCAGGCATAAAGGTGGATTCTGTGGAGGTTTCCTGCGGTCAGCTTCTTGCTTCTGCTCACCAGCATCTGTTTCATGCTTAACGTTCGTAAAACTGAACTGAAACAGAAATACAAAACTACCCCAAACATAAAACTGAGTCTAGAGGGGACCTTCTCTCTTTCCCTCGGCAGAGCCCTGGCATTTCCCTTGGCTCTTGGGTCCTGACCAAGCTCAGAAACATTTTCTGGCCCCAGGATCACACGTCAGGGCTTTGCCTGGGCCTCTCTGTGTGTGTTGCTGTGGTGTGGGTGACGCTCCGAGCGATCTGGGAGTGGGAGGTGTGGATTCTGGGCCACTGAAATGTGGAGGGGGGTGAACCAAAGCCCTGGGGTCCTGTGGGAGGGCAGGGGCCTGCTGGGGGACAGAGGGCCACTTCCTTGGGAGGGAAGGGAGATTGGTGAGGACAAGGAACCACTCCAGAGCAGGCTCCTGACATGCTGGGGGGCGCTGTGCCCCTTTGGGTGTTCACCTGTTATGAGGGAGGTGCTTGGGCTGCAGACCCTCCCTTCCTCAGGCAAGCCCACGGCTGTTGACAGCCCAATGCTGTCAACATGTGGCTGATGTCAGGGGGAACAATGGGAGCCTGAGGGCCAAGAGTCATGCTCTGCCCTTCTCTCCTATAGGACTCACCTGTGTCGTAGGCAGGAGGCCAAGACCTCTCTCTGGGTCTTCAGGGAGAGCAGAGTTTCTTCCAAGCCTGAGAGATGATCGCCCCTCCCCTTGCCCTGCTCTCTCATTTTGCCTCCACAGGCTGAAGCCCTTGGGAGTCCCAGGAGCCCTGCCACCTCCTGTCAGGCCAGGCTGTGCCATACCAGGCCCCGGTTGACTTCCTGATGATGCTACCACCTGTCACCTCTGCCCAGCACATCTACCCTCCAGGCTCCCTGGTGAACTCCTACTCACCCTCCAAGGCCCAGCTTTTCCTGATCACTGCAAGTAGATTCCGATTCCTCTCATCTGGGCTCCCCTCTACCATATCCACATATAATTAATGTGTTTGTTTCTCCACATTGGAAACTTCTTGAGGGCAGAGGCCGGGCATCACATTCACCTCTGTATTCACAGACCTGAGGGGATCAGTAGGCACTCACTGAATGTCTGCTGAACAAATTAATTTGCTGCCATTTAACGAGCTCATTACGGCTCTAGCCTTCCCATAATTAGGAAGCAAGAAGGTTCCTTTTTTCCTGTAACAATCTTCTGTTGGGAGATGATGGCAGAAGCTAAGCCTTGGCAAGCAGAAGGCAATCCAACTAGATTCCTGGGGTACACAGTTGCAATTTAGGGAGATAAAACATGCATGCTCAAGGAAGTGCATTTAAACAAGACATCTGTATGTTAAAAGCTTCACATTAAATATACATCATTATACAGCGTATCACACAGAACTGGAACTTTCCAGGACAACTTTCCAGCAGTAGGTGGCTGGTGTGAGGCTTGTGGCAGTAATACAGTCCTAAGGAGGAGGATGGTGAGGCTGAGGACCAGTGGTGTCCCAAGGGCGCCTGTCAACAGGTCCTATGTTTAAGACTGTGGGTCCTGTGCTTCCCCCTCCAGATAACTTGCCCAATTTGGCTTTTGCTGATAACCAGACTTGACATTTTGCTGGACCCTTCAGGGGCATTCACGGGCCACTGCCCCCGGCCTGCCCTACCTGCTAGGCTTCTGTGCACTGTCCCTAGGGCCTGTAAGAGTAAATGTAACCCTGGCCACCTGTCCCTGCTAGGGCCTCGGTCAATGACATCACCTCTTCTGAGAGTGTCTTAAAGAGTAGCCAGAACTAATGTTCAAAATCTTAGAAAGGGAGCCTCGGGGGCTGGGACTGTAGCAGAAGCTGAGCACCTGCCCAGGCTCCACCTGCTGACCCAGAGGCCCTTGGGAAGAGGGAAGGATTGCCTCTTGTGCTCCCTCTGGCCACCCACGGAGGCTCTATCACCACTCTGCGTGGGGGAACAGGCCCAGCTTTCCTGAAGACAGCAGCCTGCTCACCACTTTCTGAGAAGGGGTGCCCTGTAAGCTTCTCTCCAGGCAATTCTTCTGCCTTCGGGATCTTGGGATGACAGGCAGGTGGGCCCTTGTCCCTACAAAGCCTCCTTTCTTCCTGGGGCGCCACGTTGTTTGGGGGGCTGCCAAGACGGCCCTTGACTCCTCAAGCGCTCAAGGACAGAGCTGTTCAAGTGGTCGGGGCGTTATGGCCAATAATGAAGCCAGCGAAGGGAAAGAAAGAAAAAACAACAGCCCTGTGGCTCTGAGCAATGAGACCCTGAGTGGCTGGAGGCTGTGTTCTGAGACAAAACGCTGAGGGCAAGATATTGTGTGGCAGGGAGCATTTTCCCCCCTCAAAGAAATCCAGCTCAATTTTTTTCCCTCATTAATTGGCAGCAGATGAAAAAAACAAAACAAAAACCAACGCCAGTAACCTGAATGTGAGTCTTTCTGAAAGGGAAAAGCTGTTTCAATTGTTAGATGTCCAAGAAAACATGAATACACGCTGACAGAGGAAACGGTCACAATTAGAGGAAGAAGAGGGAGAGGTTCATAAAATTAAGAAAAAAAATTCTCTTTAGCAGCTCCCATCCTGTAAACTGGCTCCTCTGCTGGCCTCAATCCCTAAGTGGAGTTGGAGGTTGGGCTTTTGGGGAAACTTCAGGAATATGAAGGAAGGGAAGGAGGGAGGGTCTCAGGAATCTCTTGAAGGAGCAAAGGCAAGGCCAAAGGGCAAGGCAGCCCTCCTGGCACTCAGGCTGCAGGCACAGAGCCCTCCTGGCACTCAGGCTGCAGGCACAGAGCCTTTTCTGAGATTTGCTCCAGATCGTCCCAGTGGGTACCGTGTGGCTGCAGTACTGTCCAACCCAGCTGCCTCCCAGCCCCAGGGGCCACTCCCGCCCCAATTTGTAACGGGCCTACTTGGGACCTGGCCTCCTTTGGTACTTCTGGACAAGTGCCAACTCCTCACGCACTTTCCCATCACTTCTGCCCCCTCTAAAAAGAAGGAAAGCATGAATCATCTCAGGTTCTCTCTCCCTACTCCCTTGCCCAGAGGGATGTTTTGGAAAATGCAAAACAGGCAAAGGGTCAAGACTGTCTACTTTGGTGACTAGAACGAGGCCACAGCAAACGTACTGACCCAAGTGGGCTGGGGCCTCCCCCACTGACAGGCGAGGCCCAGGAAAACAACCTAAGAGGCAGACTGGGCATTAAAGACAGTTGACAATGGGGTGGCGCCTGTGGCTCAGTGGGTAGGGTGCCAGCCCCATATACCGAGGGTGGCGGGTTCAAACCCAGCCCCGGCCAAACTGCAACAAAAAAAGTCGGGTGTCCACCTAAGCTCAGTAGTTGGAGGGTGCTGTGAGCTGTGAAGCCACAGCACTCTACCGAGGGCGATAGAGTGAGACTCTGTATCTACAAAAAAAAAGACATTTGACAACGACACGGCTTTGGTCACGAATGCTGAAATCCATGCAGCCACCCAAAGGGGCACGGCTTTTAGTCCTCTGCCCCATCTTGACATGTGGCCTTGGCAAAGCGTCTTCCTTCTCTGATCCTGTCTCACATCTGAAGGATGAGAATGAATCACCTCTACAGACAAAGGAGCACTGAGTGTCTGGATGTGCTGCTGATAGTCAAGCTCAGCCCCTCATGCCCTGCCACGTGTACCAGGGACGACAGTCTCCAAACTTCCAGTCCACCCAGGCCAGCTGGGCAGGCCAGATGTCATGCACTTGGCAGAGGCTCCCTGCGCCGTTCTCGGCAGCCATGCCTTTCACGCTGCTGGGTGGGTGGGAGAGGCATGAGAATTGGGACTCAGCTGTACCAGGTTTACCAGGATGTGTGGGAAGAGCAGGGGCAGGTCGGGGTGTGTGGAGCTGTTATCCAGGTGGAAGCAGCGGCGGTGACCCAGAGGTCTGGATTCTGCCCTCTCTCTGAGCAGAGTATCAGCGGCCATGCGCCTGATGGAAGAGCACTGGCTATGGAGCCGGCTCTGCTGCTCGTCAGCTGTGTGACCTCAGGCAAATCACTCCGTCTCTAAGTCTCCCTTTCCCCATGAAATACCTCACGGGTGGCACCAACCAACGTGAGGGCGGCCCTATGTAGACTGCTGGGTGCTAGGTGCCACTGGCAGCAGGGAAAGCCTGGTTGTTCCTCAGCACTGAGGCTCCTGACTGTACCTGCTGCTGGAGCCTGAGAGCAGAGCCTGGGAGTACTTCCTGTAGGCTGACTACCCCTCTGGCCATCTCAGTCCCCGGGACAGATGCCCTGCTGTCCAGAGGCTGCTAAAGGCCCCAGCTCCCCACCCCTCCTCAGGCCTATCACAGCAGCCAACAAGGAGATATACCTTCCTCTGCGGATGAAACCAGCAGGTGAGCACTGCCCTTGGAGACCCTCTGTGCTTATATAAAAAAGGGGCTAAGACTATATATTAAACGACTATTTTATTTACACACCCTATTCATAAATAATTGAATCCTCTTTTGGACTGCACAATGATTCCTTGAAGATCTCTAATGATTACACTGAGTGAATAAAAGTATATCAGTGGGCTTCCTCGTGTGTGTGTGATCATGTTCTCACACACACACTCTCACACCAGACAGACAGACAGACAGACACACACACACACTCTCGGTGGGGACGGGCCCCTGGAGCCTCCTGGGCTCTCAAAAAGCCAGCACTTGGCTCCCAGCACCAGTGGGCCCAGTGGGAAAACTTCACCCCATACACAGGTGTGAATTTGTGACAGCTGGAGAACAAAGAGATGCGACCCGGGGAGTCCCGCCTGCCGGCCCCTTGGAGCTGCTCTGCCTCTGTTCATCCTGGGAGGCATCTCTTTGGATTTGCAAATATTTTAATTCACAGAAACTCAAGGAAGGGTGGGGTGGGGGCCGGGGTGGTGTGCTGGCTGTCCCTCTGTCTTTGTCCAGGCTTTCTCCAGCCCCCATAAGTGGTGACAGCATTGTAGAGACATGCAGTGGTGTGCTAGTACCATACACACGACACAAACTGGACACGGCCTGCACTGGATGCTGGGCTGGTTGGCAGGGGTCTCAGACTCTTCAGGCTCTGCACAGAGCAGGGTGGGGCTGGCTGCTCACAGGGTCCGCACAGCTACAGGGTAGAGGAGGGACAAGTGCTCCGCCCCCTTGATGGGCAGCTTTCTGGTGGTGTAGTAGTGGATGACTTCCGGGACACTGTCGAACGGGGGGCTGTTCTGACCCAGAATATATTTCTCTTTGGTTTTGGCCAGTTTCATGTGCATAAAACCCTGGTTGCTCCTGCGAACAAAACACAGAGGTTGTTAGGATCTGCAGAACAGTGAAGGCCAAGGCTGTGTGTTGCTGGGCCTGAGGAGCAGGAAGCACTTTGTCAGAAAGGCAGTCGAGCCTGCTCTGAGCACGGTGTTCCCTGAGTTCATACTCATTCCCCTCTGAACTATCCCTCCGGCACCAGGTGCGCCAGGGTGCAAGGACTCCCCAGCTGCTGGGACAGAAGGGATCCTGGCCTCTAAGGAGCCATGAGATGTACCTCTCCAAGCCAGAACCCAGGCCCAGCTGAAATGCAGCTGCACCCAAGAGCATGCCCAATTCCAGCATCCAACCAGGAGCCAGCAGCAGCCATTGGCATAGGCTTCCCACATAGCTTCCTGGGGGCTGCTTCAGGGAAAAAAACCAAGCAAAACAAAACTTAACCCCTTTTCCTGTTACATGATAACTGTTTAAGCCTTGTGTGTCATGTCCCCAGTGCCAAGACAAAGGGGCCAGGCAAGGGGACATCACCCTCAGTGAACAGATGAGGAAACGGTGGTGGGGGAGTAGGAAATTCACTAGGAAGGGGCCACCCAGTGAGGAACTACATCTCCCAGCCTCCTCTGCACCCGGTAGCCATGTGAGTAGTTTTAGCCAATGGAATGTGGACAGAAGTGTGCTCTTTCCCAGCCTGCCCCTGGTTGGTATGCCCCTTTGCCGCCTTCTCTCTCATTAAACCCCACATCCCCCAAGGTGCAGCCTATGCTTCGTCTGCTGGGCAGAGCTGCTTCCTTCACCTGACTGTACCACGGATACTCAGGCTTTTCCAGGAGTGCCATGGAGCAGGGCCCAGTCTCTGCCCACCAACCCTGGCTTCAGACATGTTGGGGAGGGAACCACACGCAGTGTCTGCTGAAGGGAGGGCAATGGGTGCATCCCTCAGAGATCGCACACAGCCTGCCCTGCATCAGGGTATAGACAGCAGACACCACGGTTCTCCTGCCAGTGTTTGCTTGGCCCCAGCAGACCTCTCCCAGTTCTTGCCCAGAGCTCTGGTCACAACAGGTCACTCACTCCTCCAGTCTTTTCTTTGTCCTGCTGCTCTTTGTCTGCCCATTTGGCCCCAAGATTGGCCTTTTATGATTCCACTATGATTCTGCCACCACATCTACAGATGCTTTTAGGTTGGGACCTTCAACCTTTCTTCTTCTCTGCCGCACGATGGAAAGCTACGAGTTGTCTTGGGACACACAGTAAATATACGAACACTAATGAAAGCTGCTGAACAACAACAAAAAAAGGTCTGTGCATACTTTTCTCTTTTTTGCAGTTTTTTTTTTGGCCGGGGCTGGGTTTGAACCCACCACCTCTGGTATATGGGGCTGGTGCCCTACTCCTTGAGCCACAGGCGCCACCCTGTGCATACTTTTCCTATCTGACACCACTGATAAGCAAACCAGTCCTCAAATAATCAGTATGCAGCACACAGGTTGGACACCCCTGCTAGCATTTCCAAAGCACAGTCCAACTGACCAAGGGTCTGCCACTTAGAAAGCTGGTGTTTCTGATTAACTTCCTGCCACCATCCTCCTGGTGGTCCCTCCCCAGCCCCACCCAGACTGTGTGGACACAGAGTGGCCCTTCTGCTCAAGCTCCTCTTTTGGCTCCTGCTGTTCCCAAGGGGCACTGGGGGGCTTACACACATCTTTTCCACGCAGGACTGGACCCCCCGGGCCCATTGGCACCCATTCTATTATAAATACCTGGATTTTGTCTCCTAGAACATTTTTGAATGGGCAGAATGAGTGCTTAATAAAGTGCGGGCACTGAGCAATTCATCTGCTTGTAATAATATACTTAGAGACGTCACCCTCTTCTTAACGGAAATCATTGGGAGAGCAATTACATTTCAAGAGAGAATAATTCCTGTAAAGAACTGAAATTTAAATCAAGATTTTTAAAGGCTGGAAATGTTCTAATTACAGAGCCTGTGGCAAGCTCTGCTCCTCAGTGAAGGGTCACTTCACTGGAGAATTGCCTCAACACGGCTGAGCGGCAGGAGGTGCACACACTTGGGCCGGTGGGAAGGAGGTGGTGAGTGTTAGATGAAAATGCACAATCCCGTGAGAGTGAAGACTCACCAACCCCCCACGCCGAAAAGCCCAGGACTCCACGCCAGCTTGGAAAGGACCTACCGCTTAAATGAAGCAGCGAGCAGCAGAGAGAGTTAAAAAGCTCTAAGCTCTCCGAGGCCATGCGCTCACCGGTGCCTGGAAAAGGGGGGGCGTGTGGACTCAGGAGTCAAGTGATGCCCAGGCAGGGAGGAGGGTGTGACCTCGGGCATGTTGTTTTCCCCTGTGTGTGCTGAGTGGGGTGATGTTGTGGGGGCCAGACCACCAGGCGTTGTGATTCGCACACATCTCTGGCTGGGTCACAAAGTGGAGGAGCGTGAGACGGGTCACAGCTATAGGCAGGGTGCGTGTGACTGCCATGGCTCTGCGGGTACAAAGCACAGGCGAGCAATTTCACATTCAAGAGCTTAGGAAAGCGACTAACAAGGGATAGCATGACATTTTCACACTGGTTTGTTCTTTTACCACCCATCCAGCAAGGGAAGAGGGCAGTGATGGTGGCAGTGCTCTGATGGAGCAGGAGGGAGGAGCTGAGCCCCCTAGTCTCACATCTCCACCTTGCCTGCTGACAGACAGCAAGGAGTGTAGCTGGCAAACACCTCCGTGAAGCCCTCCTGCCTCCCCGGGCCTGCTAGTTATTCCATGAACACACTTGCACTTCACCCATTTAAGCGCCCATTAGCTCACCATCCTGAACCAGGCTGTGCCCATGGAGCAGTCTGCTCACGGGGCTCAGAGACCAGGTGGAGCTGGGACTGGCACCAGGGTCCCATGAACGCCCAGAGTGTGGCCACACGCTGAGCCTCCTGGCCTCGAGCACTGCATGCACCTTCGATGCCCTGGCTCAGCCCACCCTTGTGCCTTACTCCGTCCCTGTCCCCACTGGATCCTAGGGAGGCTAACTAGATGGCCTCTGGTGGCTCCTGGCCCTGAATCCTGGATTCCTCACCTATAATCTGCTGCCTACCCCCCAGGGCTTCCTGTAGGAAGGGGTCTGGAGGCAGCTTCACATTCTCCGTCCACTGATGCCACGATCCCTAGTCCTGCTCTCACTGGGGCATCAGCCAGGACTGCCTGGGGGGCAGGGCTTCCAGGGCACTTCCTGTGTGCCAGGCCCAGTGTCCTTGAGCATGAGGTGCAGATAGGGGAGGTAACTGGCCCAACGTCACATAGCAACCAGCAGGAGGGGTGCCCAGAGCAGTGCTCCTGACCTCAGCACTCCCAGACCCAACAGAGGGTCCCACTCAACTCTAAGCATTCCCTGTGAGGCCAGGCAGGGTGGCGGGTGAGGTATCGGACCCTGAGCAAATGTGGACTCCACAGTGAGCCTCTGTCCTCAACAGTGTCCACTGCACAGGGTTGATGGCAGTCAGAAACAGCGGAGGAGCTGGACTTGAAGGCCACATTCGGCACACGTACAAGGGGCCCTCCAAGAGGCCAGGAACAGGTCATTCTGGCTGGCAGAGCCCCCGGCTGGAAGGGAGCATGGTGACCTCACCACAAGGGGCCCAAGAGACTATCTGCCAATCCTTGACCACCACAAAGGTCTGGTGATGCCTTGTCTGAACACACTCCTAGAACATGTGTGTAACAGTATGTCCTGACTGGCTACAAGGTCCCCAGGAGTGAGATGTCACCAAACAACAGGTGAAGATTTAAAAATGGCGCCAGGGGTAGCTTCAATGCCTCCTACCTCTATGTGAAAGGAGATGCCAGCATGAGAAGGGAAAAAAAGAGAACCTGTGTGGGGAACAGAGGCTTCAGCAGATACGGATGGGGTGCTCAGCAGATAGGGGTGCTGCAGCTCAGAGCCGGAGCAGCCTGGGGTAAACTCCTCTCAATCCCTTGGGGCACTCATCCTGGGGAAAACTGAAGCCAAAAGGCACACACCGCCCTGGATGAGGCACACAGCAGGGCAGGTGAGCCCGGCTCAGGGCCACCCCACCCAGGTAGCACAGGCTTCGTCATTCTGGGGTGCATCACCCCGGGGAGCTCCAATAGGGCACGTCCTGCCAGGGCGGCCTCCCTCCCTCTCTCTCTCTCCCTTTTCCATCCGCTCCATCTGCTTTGCTAGGACATCATATGAGAGTAAAGTCACAATGAGGGGTGTCTCGGGTGGGGGACCTGTCTAACGAGTCTTGTAAGGCTGGCGGAGGCTAGGGGTGCTGAAGCTGTCATGGGTGTTCAGACTGCTCATTATCATCACAAAAAGCACCTCCTCATCATCAGGATTATCAAACGTGCCTGGCGCGCCAGGCCTAATAACAGGCCCCACCTCGCCTTGTAATCACAGGCTTTAATAAAACATTACTCAGCCCACAGCTGCCGGCCGTGGAGCAGGGTGCGAGGCCTCACCTCTCGCTTTTAGACCTAATTGCTTGATGCATATTTCATGAAGAATCCTGGGTAATAGTTACGTTAAATCGCTTCTTTTCATGAAGAAATGACTTAAAAATACTTGCATATAATATTTATGAGGGAGAAGGACGGAAATTGCCCTTTGGGACTAACATATAGGATCCAGTTATAGGAATTTAGACACAGAAGGGATTCCTGGCTTACCTTAGCCTGAAAGGTGCTTGGGGAGCTGCTCTCTTGAGCCAGATGTGGAGAGAAAACTATTCTTCAGCTCAAAACTGTCCACAGCTCCCTACTGCCAATAGAGAAGTAACGACACCCAGTACTTTGCAAGTCCCTGCTGGGAACCAGGCATTTAGCTGAGCTGTTGCCACACATTGTCTCATTTAAACTACTTCGCAATGCTGCCATATTGGTATAACTATCATTGTTTACAGAAGGGGAAACTGAGGCATGGGAGGGTTGTGTGCATCTTAGGAGACATGGTGTGCCAAGATTTGAACTTATGTTGGTTAGACTCCAAAGCCTGGCCCTGAAGCTACCACATAGCCTGGTCTTCTGCTCAGCTACTCAGCCAGATGGACTCAGGTGTCTGGGTGGCCATTATCCTCTCCGGCCCCAAGATGTGGCTTCCCTGCAGCTTGGTGAGATCGAGCTCAGGAACCCTGTTTGTTCATTGTGATGTTTCTCAGTGGGCTGAGCCTTTGTGCCCTCGGCGCACCCAATCCCAGTCCATCCTCCTCATCTAGTCAGGGTCTGCCCAGAGACGGGGAAATACACTCTCTCCTAAAAAAATGCAAGCTCCCCTGGGCAGGCTGGTGGCCACTCCACCTGTCCCCAGTATAGTCCAGCTCAAGTAGAAGCTGCTTTGCTTTGAGGCCAGACACAGTGGTTGCTTTTTCAGGTTGGCACCAGTGCTAGGACAAGTTGATGAGGACTGGCAGGGTGGGCTCAGGGAGGGGCAGGGCCACAGAGCTTCGAGAGGGTCACTCCAGCAAGGTGGCTCCAAGGCATCAAAATTGAAGTTTTACCTTAGCAAGGCCACAGGGAAGAGAAGGCCAGACTCCTTTTTCCTTAGGATTTGAAAATAAATCATTCCTGGGGCCACTGAGCTGGCCAGGGTCCTCTGCCCAGGCCTAAATAAAACACAAACTTGAGACAACCAAAACCATGTGCTTAAGTCCTGGCCCTCCTCACTCTGGGGCCCTAAGTGGCTGTGTCTTTTCCTCTTCTTCTTGGGCCATTTTAAATACTTGAAACTTACATTGTGCAAACATTTTTGGAGATCAGCGAAAGGACAGGAATATGCTTGTGAATTGAAAGTGTGCTCAACAATCAGCTCATGAAGATTCTCAGGGGAGGCAGGTGTTCCAGGCCCCGCAAGTGCTCATGCTCTGAGCCCCGGAGCTCTGTGCTGGACATGGGGGGCCTCTAGCTCAACAGGTGTGCACTTGCTCCAGCTGGGGTGAGGCAGACGTGGGAGTCTGTGCTCAATCGGCGGGAGGCAGGGCCAGCCAAACTCTCACCTGCAGGCTGCAGGTGAGGGAGGCAGCATGGAGGGTGACCGTGGCAAGGCACCTCCATGGCCATCCAGAGGCCTGCAGAACAGGTAGTTCCTGCCATAGCCCCACCCCAGAGGTGGCAGTGGTATGTCTTGAAAGCAGCGGCTTCCTGAATACAAATTTCTGCTCCCCTCCTATGTTATCTTTGACCTCCTGGAGGTGGGACATTCTGCCAGGTCAAGGTCTCTAGAGAAACCCTCCCCCGACCCCTGCGAATGCCGGGCAGCTGCCCCAGGACACTAGTGAGGGCCTACAGGGCGGCTGCTCTGCCAGGTGATGTGAGAAGCACAGCCCCACCAGTCCCACATGTGCCCCTCACTGCAACCCTGAGAGACTGGGCTCCAGTTTGTGGGCGGGGAACTGAGTCAGAGAGTGAGTCACTTGCCTGGGGCTATGCAGCCAGAGGAAAGACTCAACACAGGTCCACTGAACCCAGGGCAGATCCTAGGAGCTCACGGCCCGCCACAAGCAAACATACTGCTCTATTTCCCCTCAAAACACTGCAGACAAAGAGGAGAGGATGTGGGCCCCTCTGAGGAAGTAATTAGGTTGCAGTTACAGCACAGCATTCAGCAAAGAGAGGTCCTGGAGAAGCGGAGAATCCCAAATGCCCGGCCAGCCACAGCCTGCACCTGGGCTCCCTCTCCACATGCACCTCCCCAGCACTGTGAGGGATTCCCGTCACAGCTGCATCTTAAAGTGAGTATTTAAATGGTGCACCTCTGGCTGTCCGATTACTCACCCAGAACCCAGGCAGATCCTACACACACAGATCCATGGCTGAGAAGACCTTAAATGCTCCTTTGATCCATGCCTGGACCAACCTGTGGCTTCACAAGGAAGCTGGGAGGGCTGACATTAGGTACAAGAAACCATCGCACAGACCAAGGGGGCAGAGGGAGAAGCAACTTGTCCGGGTCACAGCTCGAGGACATCAGGGTTTCCCAAGCCAGGGTCCCAGGATGTTAAGTTCATCTCCCTGCAACTGGGTCCTCCCACTGTGTCAGGTGTGCCAGCTGAATGTTCTAGGGGTCTAAGGAGCCGGGTCAGGGGCTTGTGAGCCACATGGCCAACACCTGCCCCCATGGCAGCCTTCACAGTGACAAGCCAAAGACACACGTCAAGTTATTGTGATAGAACATCTAAATGCAAGCACTGCTGAGCTGAGCAGAGTTGATTTACAACCAAATAATTAGACTTTCAAAAACTCATCAGCAGTGATTAGCCTTCCTGAGATACCGAGGCATTTCCCAAGCTCTAAGTTGGTGGCCCAGAGTAAAATCTTTCAGTAAATCATGACAAAAAGCCATCTCTAGGCAGAAGGTGAGCTGGCAGATGCCTCTTCTGGAGAACGTGTACAGGCATAAGGCTTATTTTTGAATAGGAAGCAGGAGATACATCCAGATGAACCCATGGTGGGTAATTTTCTTTCTTTCTTTTTTTTTTTGCACTTTTTAAAAAAAATTTTTACATATACCTATGTTTATTAGGTTTTCACTTTTTGCCTTCACAGAATTAAAAAGGCTTAATATTTAATAACAATAACGGTGTTTAAGATAAGGACTAGAAACAAAAAGGTAAAATTTCTAGTAACCTCAATCAGAAATGATAAAGGAGAAATAACAACTGATGTCACAGAAATACAAGAGATTATCTCTGAGTACTAGCAGAAACTTTATGCCCAGAAATTTTGCAATGTGAAGGAAATGGATTGATATTTAGAATCACACTCTCTCCCTAGACTTAGCCTGGAAAAAATAGATCTCCTGAACAGACCAATTTCAATCACTAAGATCAAAAAAACAATAAAAAATCTCCTAACAAAAAATGCCCTGGTCTGGATGGCTTCACACCAGAATTTTATCAAACCTTCAAAGAAGAGCTTATTCCTATACTGCAGAAATTATTCCAAAAAATTGAGGAGGAAGGAATCTTCCCCAATACATTTTATGAAGCAAATATTACCCTGATACCAAAACCAGGTAAAAACCCAACTAAAAAGGAGAATTTCAGACTAATTTCACTAATGAATATTGATGCAAAAATTTTCAACATTGAGTGGCGCCTGTGGCTCAGCCAGTAAGGCACTGGCCCCATATAATGAGGGTGGCAGGTTCAAACCCAGCCTTGCCCACTCTGCAACAAAAAAATAGCCAGGTGTTGTGGTGGGCACCTATAGTCCCAGCTACTCGGGAGGCTGAGGCAAGAGAATCACTTAAGCCCAGGAGTTGGAGGTTGCTGTGAGCTGTGTGACACCACGGCACTCTACCAAGGGTGATAAAGTGAAACTCTGTCTCTCTATAAAAAAAAAAAAAAAAAAAAATTCTTAACAAAATCTTGGCCAATAGATTACAGCTTATCATCAAAAAAGTCATACATCATGATCAAGTAGGTTTCATTCCAGGGATGCAAGGTTGGTTTAATATTCGCAAGTCCATAAATGTTATTCACCATATCAACAGAAGCAAAACCGAAGACTATATTATTCTCTCAATAGATACAGAAAAAAAGCATTAGATAAAATCCAGCATCATTTTCCAATTAGAACCCTG
>CAUYRH010013955.1:0-28477 GCA_963574655.1 Perodicticus potto
AGTAGCTGGGACTACAGGCGCCCGCCACAACGCCCGGCCATTTTTTGGTTGCAGCCGTCATTGTTGTTTGGCGGGCCCGGGGCTGGATTCGAACCCGCCAGCTCAGGTGTACGTGGCTGGCGCCTTAGCCCGTTGAGCCACAGGCGCCAAGCCGAATTTTCCTCTTTCTTTCTTTTTTTTTTTTTGTGACAGAGTCTCACTATGTTGCCCTTGATAGAGTGCCATGGCATCACAGCTCATAGCAACCTCAAACTCTTGGGCTTAAGTGATTCTCTTGCCTCAGCCTCCCGAGTAGCTGGGACTACAGGTGCTTGCCACAAAGCCCATCTATTTTTTGTTGCAGTTGTCATTGTTGTTTAGCAGGCCCCGGCCAGGTTCAAATCTGCTGGCCTCCATGTCTGTGGCTGGCGCCATACCCATTGTGCTAAGGGCGCTGAGCCGAATTTTCCTCTTATAGAGGAAACCAAGACCACTCAATTACTATTTCCTTGATCTCCCCCATCGCTGCCTCAGCTTTTCCGTCTATATCATCACAGGTGCGTCTTTCACTCTTCCTTCTCTGAGGAAGAAGCACCCTTGCTGCTTTAGAACCCGACACATCTCCTGCTCCCTCCAGAAATGTGCTTTATCAATTTTGTATCCTCTTTTCCCACCATCTTCAATTTCTCCCTTTTCTCTCACTCTTTCCTTTCTGCCTGCTTAATTCTAAAAATCTTTCTCCTGACATTCCCACCCTATCTCAATTCTCCTTTCTCTGCTAAATGTCTTTAAAGGTATCCTAAACTCATCCATTTATTTCTTCTTACTACTCTTCAAATGTGCAACTGGGCTCTGGAAACTTTTGAGAAGGTTGCCTCCTTTTCAAATCCAGTGACTTCTATGACTTCATGTTGCTCTACTTCAGCACAGCCTTTGTTGTAACTGACTTCTTACTCATTCCTAAAATTAGAACAGTTTTAGGTTTTGCCTATAGGAAGATTTCCTGGGTCACTTCCTACATTCCCAAAGTTTCCTCTATATGTTTTTATGTCTCCACTTTCTTCCCTACCCTCTAAATACAAGTCCTTAAGATTTTGTCTTAAACTTTCTATTCACATGACATTCACTTCTGTTTTTTGTCCATTTAGCCATTTAGCAAGCCTGACTCCTAAACACACACACAAACACACACACCCATATGTACCACACACACAAACAAGATCTCACTCGCAAGCTCTAGGTCTGGCAGCTCTATGAGCCACTGCATGTCTTCGAAACTTTCCATGTCCAAATGTATCTTTCTTCTCCTCCAAGCCATCTCCTCCCTTCTGACTTCTCTCATCTCTTCTCTAGTCACTGGTACTTAAAATCTCAGACCCATCTCGATCTTCACTCTCAGAGCTAGGCACATGCTTTGACTCTGCCCCAGCACTGTGCTCTATGCTGCTATCCCCTTCTATTTTTGTAAGGTCGCCTCTACTAAGGCCCCAGTAATGCCTTCCTTAGATTGTTGTTAAAGGCCTTTTGTTGGCTCAGCGCCCGTAGCCTAGTGGTTACAGCACCAACCACATACACTGAGGGTGACGGGTTTGAACCTGGCCCGGGCCAGCTAAACAACTGCAACAAAAAAATAGCCAGGCATTGTGGCAGGCGCCTATATTCCCAGCTACTTGGAAGACTGAGGCAAGAGAATCGCTTAAGCCCAAGAGTTGGAGGTTGCTGTGAGCTGTAACAGCATGGCACTCTACTGAGGGCACTCTACATAAAATAAAACAAAAACAAAGGCCTTTCCTCAAATGGCTTGGGTCTAATTCTAGGGTTTATAATAAGTCCACAGGGCAGATAACTACAATACTACACAAAAATCCTCAGCAATCCAAGACAAGCCCCAACATATATTGGGATGACTCAGTCTATAAACGTAGGAATGCAACACATTTTAATTTATTTTCTCTATAAAATTAATTTTCATTTTAAGTCCTTGGAAATAAGGGATATTCCAATTGACTAGAATCAGGTGTCTACTGCCTTGGAATGGAGACAAAATAGAAAGCTATGGGAGACATAATGGTCCCCTGACATTGGGTCTCCATGACATATACTTCAGTGTCCTCAGCAAAGTCACTATTGAAATGTTACTTAGTGTCCTTTATAAATAACTAATGTGTATTTGTGCTTTCATGTCTATACATCCTCTCATTCAATATTCTTTTTCTTTTTTTTTTTTTGAGACAGAGCCTCAAGCTGTCACCCTAGATAGAGTTCTGTGGCATCACAGCTCACAGCAACCTCCAACTCCTGGGCTCAAGTGAGTCTCCTGCCTCTGCCTCCCAAGTAGCTGGGACTACAGGCGCCCGCCACAATGTCCAGCCATTTTTTTTTAGGTTGCAGCCACCATTGTTGTTTGGAGGGCCCGGGCTTGATTTGAACCTGCCAGCTTAGGTGTACGTGGCTGGCACCTTAGCCCGTTGAGCCACAGGCGCTGAGCCTCATTCAATATTCTTAATTTACGTGTCTGGGGGAATATAGAAACTTTTCTGAAACACAATTTGACAAGTCATCCTTGGTAGCTGAGAACCCCTTTGAGATCTCTTACTGAGCTTTGAGTCACATTCCTACCCAAGCCTTTTCCTCTGTGAAATTACAATTTGATCCCCATCTCATGACTCTCTGCACATGAATTTTCCTCTTTCTTTCTTTTTTTTCTGTGACAGAGTCTCACTATATTGCCCTCAATAGAGTGCCATGGCTTTGCCTTTGTAATTTGAAATCTCAGAACCAAATTTACCGTTCAATTAGAGAAAGAACTTTATTCTGCTACTGTGTAATCTCCATAAGAACAGGGACATATCACCTTTCCATCCTTGATGCCAAGCGCATTGCCAGACACAGAGATCATCAATGAATAGTTACAGAATAAATGCATGCATTTCCTGGGTGTGGTACAATTGTCTTACTAATTATGCTATTTCTGATCTACAGTCATGTAAGCTTTATTGTGTTTTATCTCACTTCAAATCCTTTTTTTGGAATTAGGTGGGAAATAAAAAGAGAGAGGAGAAAATAATGGAGTAGAAAAAATATGAAATGGCAGGGCAGTGAAATGGTCTCTGTGCAACTCTACTAGTTGACAATTTAGCATTTTTCTTCTCATTTTCAAAAAACTTATATCTTTTTTCTATGTCCTTAATGATGAATTCTTTTTTCCTAAATGAACCAATTCATCGAATATTTAATATATGCAAAAACAAATAAAAATCAGATCTGGGAAGAGCAGAGAGCTCATCTATCCATCCAAAAAGAATTAACTGGGTTGCAATTGGGTAGCAGGCCTTGTACTAGGCATGAGAACATTCGAGGCTGGATAGGAAATGCTCCCCTGTCTACTTAAGATGCAGACAAACATACAAACAACGCAGGGACAGCCCTGGGTGTTGGGTACAGTGAGAGCACAAGTTATAACACTGAGAGGATTTTGTGAGTTGAATCCTGAAATTTGACAAGTGCTCTCCAGGTGATGAGATGGGATTGCTGATAGGAAGAGAATTCCAATCTGTCTTTTCCCACACTCTTTTAGAGCAAGAAACATGTGAAAATTCTAACTTCACACATAAGGCTGGTTGCCTAAAAAGAAGAATTATTTAAACCTAATTCAGTACTATGTTACCTAAAGGTGTATTTAGTTTTTTGTTTTTTTTTTAAGGCCAGGGTTGGATTTGAACCCGCTACCTCCAGCATATTGGGCCAGTGCCCTACTCCTTTGAGCCACAGGCGCCACCCAGGTGTATTTAGATTTTTAAGAGACCAAGTCTTTTGCCTCTGAAACATTGTATACATAAACCCCAAGTTTCTAGAGATTGCACTCTAGTGCTTTGAATTCAACTTAGCATGAAAAGCTAAGCTTCTCCAGATTGCACTCTGAGTGCTTTGAATTCAACTTAGCATGAAAAATCTTTTTAAAATAAAGCAATTAAAAGTTGGATATTGTTGCTATTGAAAAAATAGTCTTTATGAAGAAGTTGATTTCTTTGATATATTATTCACTTCCCTTGGGGAAATGCCCTCCATAAAGGACAATATTTTTACAGCAAATAATCTATTGCTTTAAGTTCATTTAAATTGATTTGATAATTTGTTTCAACTCCTATGGCAAATTTCTTTGTGGAAAGGATTTCAATTAAAATAAAAGTAATATATGCACATGACTAAAAAAAAATAAATGAATAGTACAAAGAGCTTATAATGGTAAGAATGGCTTCTTGCTCAACCCTTCCCTCTGCAGCCATCCCTGGAGATAACCATTATAAACAATGTACTGTATTGTTCATACTTCCAGTGGTTACTCTAATATCTCTGAATGACATATCCACTTCCAGTTCGCTATTTCCCAAGGAGATTTGACCTCACTTATACACTCCATCTTTATACTTTAACAATCACTTGGTTTTACTTCTACTAATTTACTTCCGTAAGTTAATAATTATACTTAATCTTCTATTTTTTATTCTGTGAACTACAGAAAGTACATCTTAACTCCCAACTTAACTCCCAACTTACTCCTTGTAAGGTAAGGGCAGTGGTTCCGCAATCCTTCTCTCCAGCAGTTTCCCCAGCTCTTATCTGCCAATTTCCGTTGGGTGTACTGTCTTTTGATTATAAAAAAAGTGACTATGTTAAGATAGTTCACTGCAGATGTAATGCCCTGATAGAATTGTATTTCCATTACTATACAAGCAAGGTAGTATCTTCAATTCCATGTACCAAGTATTGTTACAAAGGAATTGCCTTTATTATACGCCACCGTTTATTGAAACATTTGCCCCATTTTTATTTGCTTTGGAATCACATCATGCTTTGCACAGCTTTTGGATTTTCCTTGAGATTCTGATTAGCTCTCTTATTTGGTTGGGAGAAGATGCATGTGCTTTCTTTCTTTTTTTTTTTTTTTTTTTGTTGTTGTTGTTGTTGGGGATTCATTGAGGGTACAAAGAACTAGGTTACATTGATTGCATTTGTTAGATAAAGACCCTCTTATAATTGTGTCCCACCCCCAAAAGGTGTGCCACACACCATGACCCTCCACCTCCTCCCCCCTGCCCTCCTTCTCCTCTCCCCTTCCCCCACCTTACACCATGTACTAGGTCATTATTTGCCCTCATATCAGGATTGAGTACATAGGATTCTGGCTTCTCCATTCTTGTGATGCTTTACTAAAAATAATGTGTTCTACTTCCAGCCAGCTTAATACAAAGGATGCAAAATCTTCATCTTTTTTAGTGGCTGAATAGTAGTACCTTTGGTATCGATGAGCCCTTTACTCATTTTGTCTAGTACTTGGAATCAAGTTTACTCTTTTTACGCTAACTGGAACCAGTTGCTTCTTATTTGGACCATCGCTTTTTTGGTATTGCTTTTTCTCTCCCAGGAATTTTTTGGTTCCCATTTTATCTCATGTACTCTATATATTTAGTAAATCATTGAGTTATTCCAACATCTTCATTTTTCTATCCCTTTCTGGAGGCCTCCTTCAGGGAGATTTCTGCTTGCATTAGTCCAAACTGATTATTTGCTAGGCCTCTTGCATCCCTGTCTTCCTGAAACTACCTTTCTTGGCTCTCCTGGTTTGGATCTATAATTTTTGGATTTACTCTCTTAGTTTACTGACCCATATCTTTAAATAATTTCCAAAAAAAAGGATGTATGAAAAATAAACTTTACAAGCTTTCATGCACATGAAAGTACATTTATTCTGTCATCATGACTGATGAATACCCTGGCTGGGTATAAAAATCCATTAAAATGCTGCCTTTTTCCCCCAAAGAACCAAGGTCCTAGTATAAAATGCTTCTTTTGCAGAGCTTTAAAGGCACGTGCATGGCCTCCTAGTGTCCAGAATTGCTAATGAAAAGTCTTATGATCATTTAATTCTTTTGTAAATGATCTATTTTTTTCCCTCACTAAATGTTTTAAATATATGTGATCCTTCTTTTCATTCTACAATTTTATAATAACTGTCCAGGGGGGGAAATTCTTATGCAAACCAGCTGTCCCCTTTGACTTGAAAATTTGAGCCTCCCTTTAGCGCTGGAAAATGTCTTTATGTTTTTGTTATTGTTGTGTTTTGCTAATTCCTACATCTCCAATTTATCCCTACTTTCCTTTCTGTAACTTTTTTTTTCTTTATTTTTTTTGAGACACAGTCTTACTATGTCACCTTCAGTAGAGTGCTATAGTGTCACAGCTCACAGCAACCTCCATCTCTTGGGCTTAATCAACTCTCTGAGTCAGTCAAGTAGCTGGGACCACAGGTGCCCACCACAACACCTGTGTGTTTTTTTTTGCAGTTGTTTAGCTGGCCTGAGCTGCGTTCGAACTGGCCACCCTTGGTATATGTGGCTGGTGCTGCAACCACCGTGCTATGGGGGCCAAGCCACCTTTCTATAACTTTTTTTAACTTTATATTGGCTTAACTGAACTGATTCTCTGTGTCCTTTTTTTTTCCCTCCTATTTCTTATCTCAGAATTGGTTTTAATTTTTTATTTTTGAATATCCTATTAATATTTTTATTTCAACAATCAAGTGTTTAATTTTCAAGAGTTTTCAAATCATTCCTGTTCATGATATATTATTTTTATTTTCTGGACGTACTCTCTTCTTGACTCTTTGTAAGAATTTCCACTAAAGAATTTATCTTTATGGAGTTTTTTTTTTCCTGTTCTTTGAATTATCTCTGCTTTTTAATCATTTCTTAATCATTTTTTCTGTTAGGCTTTCTTCAAATACCTAATGATTCTTGACTAGCCATTCATATTCAAGAATGAGGCCAGAGGAAGGCAGAGAGGAGATGCGATGAGATGTCAATTGGATGTAAATGTATGTGCCTTGCTCTTTCTTCTCTAGTAATTTTTCATCCACTCTCTTTCATTCAGAAAACATTGTTAATCCCCTCATCCACTTACAAACCTCTTCATTTTTCTTCATTGAGTAGGATTACACTTCTTAAAATTTCTTTACTTTGACTTCATGGATCCTGGGAGGAGCAGTAGAAACACACGTGCTAAGTCTAAAATAGTCCGCTGAAATCATTACAGTTTTTCATCTACGCACATGTTAGGTGTGAAGTAATTAAAAAAGGAATTTGAGTGCTCGCTTTGGCAGCACATATACTAAAATTGGAACGATCCAAAGAAGATTAGCATGGCCCTGCGCAAGGATGACATGCAAATTCGTGAAGTGTTCCATATTTTCTAAAACAACAACAACAAAAAGGAATTTGGGTTCCTTTTATATTTATTTTATTTACTTGAGAGTTTATCAGTGAGGAGTTGCTTTGAGTGCAAGTAACAAATTCCCCAACTGACATTGGTTTAAACAAGTCAAGGGCTACTTTTGTCCATGTAAGGAAGTTTGCAGTTAGGTAATGAAGAGTGTTAGGATTGATTGATTGATTGATTGATTGATTGATTTTTGAGACAGAGTTTTACTCTGTTACCCTAGGCTAGAGTGCTGTGGCATCAGCTTAGCTCACAGCAACATCCACTCCTGGGGTCAAGCAATCCTCCTGCCTCAGCCTCCCAAGTAGCTGGGATGACAGATGCTCACCGTGATGCCTGGCTAGTTTTTCTGGTTTTGGTAGAGACAGGATCTCACTGTTCCTCAGGCTGGTCTGGAGCTCCTGAGCTCATTCGATCCTCCCACATCAGCCTCCCAGAGTACTAGGATTACAGGTGTGAGCCATTATGCCCTGCCGGTCTCAATTTTTCTCAAAGGCTGCTAACCCTTCCTGCACTCACTGTTCCCAGGGTTAAGACCACCCCCAGGAGACTGCAAGGCCCATAGCCATCAACATTTCTTTTTAAAAAGGAAAGAAGGTTAAGATGAAACCCAGGACTTTTTCTTGACTTACAAATGCTTGGCATATTAAATATTTATTATATATTTTATATATTAACAGCTGTGCCAGTCACAGCCTCATATTCTTGAGAAATCTACCATAGAAAGTGTACCTGGGATGCCAATGTCCTCTCCAGCAAGCTTTCACTCCTCTTTAAAAAGTTTAGAGAGCACACATGCATTTAATTTCAAAAGGTATGTATATTGTCTCCACACCCCTGCACCCACTTCACCATAGGACTGGAAGGAAAAACAGAGATATACTATTTAGGACTAAATTTTGCTGCAAGTGATGAAAATCAGAAATAACAGTGTTTTAAACAAAATAGAAATGTATTTCTTCAACATGAAAGAGCACCAGAGATAGAAAATCTAGGCCTTGTAAAGCAACTTTATGAAATTGTCACGGTCCCAGGCTCCTTTGATGCTCTCCTTCACTCAGCATTCAGCTTCCCCCAATGATCCAAAACGGCTGCTTGAGCTCCAGCTATTACAGCCACATTCTATATAGCAGAAAGGACTAAGGGGCACAAGTAAGGGACACTTTAAGAACGCTCCCTGGAAGTTGTACATGACACTTCCTATAAAACATTGTTCCCAAATGTGGTCACACCTAGCTACAAAGGAACCTGGAAAAATAGTCTTGATTCCATGTGGCCAATTAAAAATCAGATATTCTGTTAGTAAGAAAGAACAGATTTTGTCTGATATTGTTTGGATGTTTGTACCCTCCAAATCACATGTTGAAATTTGATCTCCAGTGTTGCTGGTGGGGCCGAAGGAGAGGTGTCTGGATCATGAGGGCAGATCCCTCAGGAATGGCTTGGGGCCCTCCCTGTAGGGAATTCTCACTTGCTTAGTCCACTAATTATTTAGTTCACAGTTTATTGAAAGGAACCTAACACCTCTTCTTCCTCTCTTTCTCTCTCTCCCCTCTTCTCTCACCGCATGACACACCTGTTCCCTCTTCCTCCCACCGTGACTGGAAGCTCCCTAAAGCCTTCACCAGAAGCAGAAGTTGGCAGCATGCTTCTTGTATAGTCCGCAGAACCGTGAGCTAAATAACCTCTTTCCCAGTCTCAGGTGTTCCTTTATAGCAATGCAAAATGGACTGACACACAGTCAAAGGCCATCTTGGTCACCATAGGAAACTGACAACACTTAACATGGCTTTCTACTCTATTGCACCCAGTATGCCAGGCCCTATCCTGAGTGTTTAGTGTAATATTAACTTACTGAATTCTCTTAACAACACTGTGAACTAAGTGCTGTTATCTCCATTTTTCAGCTGAGAAAATGAGGTATACGGAGATTATTCTATTTGTCTGACACCCAGTACACAGCCTAACATAGCGCTTCTTGCCCTAAAGTATTTAATCAATACTTTCTGATGACCTTGACAGACAATGAAAATGCTGTTGATGGTCTCTTCTAGGCTGATTTAACCCTATTACTTTGGATAATTACGTTTATAAAGGGTTTTTAAATTATCGATGTTTATTTTCTAAGACCTGTGCTAGGAAGCCTGTATTTCTAAGCTGTGTGCTTCAGACGATGAGTCCTCATGATTAGACTACTTGTCTAAATATCCCAAGGAACACTGGTACCCCAGAGGGTAATTTCAATTTGTTGGACCCTGGGATGTGGCCAGTCCCGACTTTGTGTGGTGTGGACTTGTGGCTTGGTCTCAAAGATCTTAGGAAGTGGCTGTAAAACGGGGAAAGATCACAGTTTGGGGGTGAGCTGAGAAAGGACCCACTGAAGACTGGACATACCCCAGGATGGCAGGAGGAAAGGATGTGCCATCTTTTTGAGGTTAGTGTTGTCCTGTTTTTTTTCTGGGCATCCTTTTAAAGTCCTGAAAATATAATATGACAGTGGACTTCTATCACTAGGGCAACTAAACCAAGAAATAGATAAGCAAAAATCTACATTTCCAGAAAGCACTGTCACATCTGTTTACTCATTTTCTTCCAGTTCCAACTGCCACCTTTGCATCGGAGTGCTCCAGAGCAATGACAGGTCACAAGACATTTTGGATTATTTTGCCGAGAATTTTGAAATATTTCACATAAACCATAGACTGTACTGTTTATTACAGTTTCCTCATCCTGTAGGTCATCTGCCAAATACAATATCAGGAAGGAAAGTCTGAGAGATTTTTATGTGTGGCCCTCTCTCACTTCTCTCTCTCTCTCACTTTTTTTTTTTTTTTTTTATCATTCCTTAAAATATATTTCCTCTCTTAGCAACAAAGAAACTTTAGCTCCGGAAAGCTTTGTGCTGTGTTCTAAGGTTCATATTCCCCGTCCCACAGCCCCTTTTCTTTGGCTGCTTGGTGTACATCATTCATTGCAAGTTTACTTCATTCCCCTGGATTCATAGCTGATGCTCTCTGGACCATAAAATTTCAGCTGCAAAACCAGAACATCTCATTATTTCTGAAATATCAAGCTTGTATCTTCTTGATAAATAATTCCTACTAGTATAATGTATCAGACTAAAACATATTTTCTGAGGCCAGTGAGGTTAAAGCGGCAATCTCACCTTTTTTAATTTTTTTGCCCTGAAGACAGTGATTTCCATATATAGAGTGACCCCGGTTTGTGTTGAACATGGGGAATGAGGATGAAGCATGAAACGACACATATTGCTGTCAGAGATTTGAAATGAGGCCTGCTAACCTGTAGGCAGCCTTCAAGACTAATCAGTCCCTCGCATTACCAATACGTTCAGATAGCTGCATAGCTTAGCTGGCAACGGGCTGAGAAGTTTTCCCTTTCTTCTTTCCTCTTCTTTTCTTTTCATTTTTTTAATCACAGTCACTGACAAACATTGCATTTTAATCATTTTAATGCAATTCTTCTCTCCCTCTACTAGGACGCTGCAAAAAAAAAAAAAAAAAAAGAGCAAGTCTCCACGACACCCTATCTCTGAGACACTGGTCTCATCTGGCTTCCCTCATGCTTGAAAAGTGGGTGCGACTCTTTGGGTTTGCTTTTGAATATACATCAGTCAGCAGTGCTTAAACAGGTGATAACATTTTTACTCTTTCAGTTGACAAGAGTCAACGTTCTGGAATCCGGCCACTTGCTGGAGTTGGCTGCCCATTCTAGCACAAGAAGTGTTTTTTTAAGGAAATCGTGTCATCGCTCTGGGTTTTGTTTGTTGTGCACTGCAGGGTAGCAACATTGGGAAAGGAAAGAGGTTTTTTAAAAAACGAGTAATTTGTTTTCTGCTTCCTGAAGTCCTCTCTTTTAGTGTCTGTTTCATAAATAAGGAAATCGTCCAAAGTCTTGCCAGAAAAAGTCTCTGCCCCAAGTTAAAATATATATATGTGTGTGTGATATACATATGTGTTGATGTATTTACATATATTAGTTTGACATGTGTATATATGAGATATACATGATGTATAGCTGATAGATGTGTGCAAATAGCACCTAAGTGTATAGTATATATATGTATAATTGAGGCATACACACACACACATAAGCACAACTCTGGTGACTCATATCAAGTCATTTCCACTGTCAAACATTCCACTATCTTTGGTGCTTTCCCTCTGGTAGCTTTCAACAATGTCAAGAAACACCCTGGTGCTGGGGCACCTTCGAGAGAATTCATTTTCTGCTCTGAAATTGTAAGTAGTGACAACTGCAACATTGGTTCCCACTTGTGGACCTAGGCCCTTTGGTAAGCCATGAATTCTTTCAAGCAGTCTTTGCATCCGTATGTATAGGAAGCCTCCTTAGGAGGCTGAATCAGCAATATTCATGTCTATAGGACAGTTTTTAAAAATACAGATGTGTTACTATGCTATCTAAAATTCTAACATTTGTTTATTAGGATTGTTGAATTGATGCTGTCATTATATATTTTCTCCATAAAAACACATGTCCTTATAGATCTGTGTCATTATATACAGAGGGTGCCAAAAAGAGTTATACACATTTTAAGAAAGAAAACAACTATATTAAAATTGTAATCCTTGATAGATACTGACAACAAAAAATGAATACAAGTCACATTGAGCACCTCTTATAATTGCAAAAGTCAAACATGACTTGACTATGACAAGTTTAATGCAGTTTTTCTTTTTTCTTTGGGACAGAGTCTCAGTCACCCTAAGTAGAGTGCCATGGCATCATAGCTCACAGCAAACTCAAACTCCTCGGTTCCAGTGGTCCTCTTGCCTCAGCCTCCTGAGTAGCTGGGACTACAGGCACCTACCACAATGCCCAACTGGTTTTTCTATGTGTAGTAGAGACCAGGTCTCGCTCTTGCTCAGACTGGTCTGGAACATCTGAGCTCAAGCAATTTTCCCACCTCGCCTCCCCCTTCGGAGTGTCGGGGTTGCAGGCCTGAGCCACTGCATCCAGCCACAGTTTTTTCTTTCCTAAATTGCATATACATTTTTTGGCACCTTTGCATTTTCTCCATTAAAAATACAATTATATTTGAGTAGGGGGTGTAATATTTTTACCTTGTAGAAAGGACCTCATACAGAAAATAAGATTTGAATCCACTGAGCTGAGAAGACAGAAAGTTAGCATAGATTGAGAAGGAGTGATGGTCAGATGCAGGGGCCAGAGGCCTAGGACCCCTGTAAACCCCTGACAACGTGTTACTTTCACTTCTACTCTGGGGCCTCCACCAAGGGATGGGGCCTCCAAGGAGGGATGGCCCCATCACATGGATCTCTTTAGTGAGCCACAAAAGCATGAGGTGACCAAATCATCCAATAAGTAGCCTCTTCTTAGAATCTGGGTAGTCACATTTTCTTTCTCTTTTTAATCACTTTGTTGAGGTAGGATTGTCATACAAAAAACTGCACACATTCCATGTACACAAATTGAGTTTGGAGATGAATATACACCTGTGAAACCATCACCCCAGTCTATGCCATAAATTTATCCAATACCTCCAAAAGTTTCCTCCTTCCCTCTATTTATTATTACTATTATTATTTTGTATGTGTGTGTGTGTGTGATAAGAACAGTTAACACGAGGTTTGCCCTCTTGGCAACTCTAAGTAAATAACACATTGCTGTTTGCTGCAGCCACTGTGCTGTACGGTGGACTTACTCATCTTACGTACTCATCTCTAGGACTTAATCATCTTACGTACCTGAGACTTTGTGCCTTTGACTGGTACCTCCCTGTCTCCCCTTCCCCTCAGCCCCTGGTAATCACCATTCTATTCCCTGCTACTGTAAGTTCAGATAGCCTCGATTCTTTAAAGAAGTACTGTTAATATCAGGCAGTATTTATCTTTCTATTTCTAGCATATTCCATTTAATGTAATAATGTCCTCTAGATTCTTCCTTGTTGTCACAGATCGCAGAATCTTCTTCTTTTAAAAGGCTGAAAACTATTCCACTGTATGTATCTGCCACATTTTCTTGTTGCAGTTTTTTTTTTTTTTGGCCAGGGCCGGGTTTGAACCCGCCACCTCCGGTATATGGGGCCGGTGCCCTACTCCTTGAGATACAGGCGCCACCCTGCCACATTTTCTTTATCCATTCATCCAACAATGAAGATTTGTTTTCTTTTCTTGGTTATCGTGAATAATACTGAAACAAACATGGAAGTGCAGATATTTCTTCAAGGTCCTAATTCTAAACCTTTGGGATATGTTCCCACACATGTGTTTGCTGGAGAACATGGTAGTTCTATTTTTAATTTTGTTGAGAAGCTTTTATACTGGCCATGTTATTTGGACTAACTTTGTCATTGTACATTTCAGTAGATAATACGTCGACTTGTTGAAAACGAATTTAGATTAGTACTTTTCAAATTGAACCATGTAGAGACCTCTTTTAAGGGGAAAACTATTATCTTGGAGGCTTCATATATGATTTTGATTATTAATGCTGCTTAAAAGATGCAAACAAAACTCGGTCTAACTTCTTAACACTTATGACCTTATTATAAATCAAGTATAATAAAAATAACAAAATTTCAGTTAGCATGCTGAAACACCATTGGAAATTTGTAATATAAAAATATGTTGACTGCCACATACAGAGTTTATTTTGTTTGGTCTACAATGCTTACCATGTGTCATGTGGTAATTCAATTCATTCACCATTTTTCTTGTTATGAACTATTTTAATTTCATAGTACATGTGATGATCTTCAAAATGACAACACAAAATTATACTATTGTTATAGAGTATACCCAGACTCCAAAGAATGTACCTTCAAGCATCTGAAGACTCTAGGTGGGGAAACAGTGCCTTAAACACATAACATCCAATAATATCGAAGGAAATAGTAGGAGCAGCTCTTAGAGCACGCAAAGTGTAGTCCAAGATTATGACATCATCGTTGTGTTGTTGCTTTTTTCTTCACTGTTAGAAATGCAATGTCAGTGTTCAGCAAACACCTACACCACATAACAGTAAATCAGTCTTTAAAAATATGACAAGAAGACATTATTTTCTGGATATGAGGTAGGAAATTGTGACAATCTGGTGAAACATGTTTTAAATAATAACTTTTCCAATCTAATGGAAAACTTGTTCCATCAGACATTTTGTGTTTTTTTAATTTAAAACTTAGAAACAGGCTCGGCGCCTGTACTCAGTGGCTAGGGCGCCAGCCACATACACCAGAGCTGGCGGGTTCGAACCCAGCCCAGGCCTGCCAAACGACGACAACTGCAACCAAACAATAGCCGGGCGTTGTGGCAGGTGCCTGTAGTCCCAGCTACTTAAGAGGCTGAGGCAAGAGACTCGCTTAAGACCAAGAGTTTAAGGTTGCTGTGAGCTGTGACACCACAGCACTCTACCGATAGTGATATAATGAGACTCTGTCTTAAAAAAAAATAAAGAAAATAAAAATAAAAATAAAAATTAGAAACAAAAATTCCGTAGGAGAGAATCTTGTACTTACTTGCTGTTACACTTAAATGCCTTTCTAAATTGTGAAAAGCCTATTGCAAAGCATCTGTCCTCCGTTCAGATCACCTGACACCATGTTCTGTGACACGTGTGATTCCTTGCCAGTGTATTACGCGCTCACCAGCTCGCCAACTGGCAGCTGCACCAGTTTACTTACAAAATTTAGGATGATTAGGCTTGAATGAGATCTACACATTGCCAAGGACTTATATGTTCACTGTTTTACATTCCCAGGGAATAGCGAGCCAAATTCTGTATTGCTGCCCAATATCAATGCAAATGGATTTTGACTTTTTGACAGGCTTTTATTTTATTTGCTTTTCACTTGGAAAATTTTTATTGGATGCTTTTCAGCAACAACCTCTAATTCAAGGGCACAAGTACTCACAGAATGTACACCTTTTTGCTTTTGAGGTTTTTATTTGCTTTTCCTCCCTTGATGTTTTAATGTGGTATTTTAAAAAAATTAATTCCACATAGCAGAAGTATTTCTCAGGGATCCACAATTATAGCCATAAAATATGTATTATTTTTTCTCTCATTTAGAGTTACCATTTAAGAACACGCTCAGGTGGATAGTTTATTCTAACAGGCTTACTCGTTGTATTAATGACCTAGAAGGCACTATCAGCATGTGAGTAAATACCAATTTATATATTAATTAAGATACCTCGGGTGAACTTTGTGAAATTGTGTTCCTACAATTGTCCCTACCATGTGTTTGGCTTTTTTTTTTTTTCTTTTTTTACATATTTTATTTCTATTTCTAACCACAATTCCTCAAGAAAGAGTTTTGTAACTTTTTTTTTTTTGCAGTTTTTGGCCAGGGCCAAGTTTGAACACACCACCTCTGGTATATGGGGCCGGTGCCCTACTCATTGGAGCCACAGGCACCACCCAAGTTTTGTAACATTTTTAAGAAGAAAAAGCAGGCTTGTAGAGAAAAATTTGTTCTTCTTAGGATATTTTGTAAGTTACCAAGCCAGAATTCACCCTGAACCCAGATTCTAACTCTACCCACTATACCTCAGTGTCTTAATCTGTTGGGCTGGATACTTTTTGTTTTTGTTTTTATTTTTTTTGAATACATGTATTTTATTATTCTTCATTACATTATTTCCTCCTCCCACCCCCCAGTGGTAAGACAGAATTTATTTACAGAAAAGAATACAGAAAACACTAAAGCTCCTGGTAGAGGGAGAGAATTCAAGTGGGGGGAGAGAAGCTCTCTCCGTTTCTCTCTGGGTCTTTCCCCATCTCCTCCTTTAGGCCTTTAGTCTCAGGGTATATATAGGTGTATGGGTTTCTTGGCCAGGAAACGAATGAATACAGTCCCTTTCACCAGGGGCAAGGTGCCTTTTCTTTCTGTGCTTTGATGTCACACTTACCGTTGAGTCACAAAGCTAATGGTGTACACACACATATGAAGTACTTTAGACAGGTGGCTTTAATGACACTGTGTGTCCAGATAATTTGGCCTCATAATTCAAATCAGACATTTTAAAAGTTATTTCCAACCTGAGGCCATGAGCTTGCCTTTCACCTCTCCTCATCAATGTGAAGCCAGTTTGCCAAAGATCCTATTTCTTTGATTTTATTTTGTGGTTTCAAAGGCAGGAAAGAATTCCACCCAGTTTGAAATTACAGCTAACTGCAGGTAAAGACTGTTACTGTGTGTGCCTTGGTCCACTAGAGCCAAGGATAATATCAGGAACTAGCCCGAGATATTAAAATGTCTACACCAATTGTGATCCTTGTGCCTGGGTTCAGGACTCATTAGTGAACAATCTTTGCTGATGGATCTTTGTGTGTGGGCTTATGTCTCAAGTGAAGACTGTCTAGCTACAGAATGGGCTGGCCTTGCCAGGGGTTTGGGGACAAGCTCTGAGTCTGAGATCATGTTCTGAAACTGAGTTCCAAATGCAATGGGGCAATTTTCTCCACTTATTGTCAGTTCATGCAACTCCAGAGAGGTGAAAGACCTAGTGGGGTAGATGTGTAGGGAATAGGAGTAAAACCTTCCCCTGTGTCTGCGACTCTGTGAATCTTACAACCCTGGTACTGAGTTGCTGGTTCTTAGACATCTACAGATTTTAAAAATCAAGTGCTGACCTATTCATTGACCAGGATATCAAATTAGTGAGTCACAATTATTCTCTGCAAAAAATTCTCAAAATAAATAGAATAGAAAGAAGAATCAAAGTGCCTCACAGGTAGTAAGAATGGAATGTTTTACAGGATATTTATTTCAATTAGCTTTGTGTTTACATTTGAACGTGTTTGATTGTGATGTAAAATTTATTTTTTGTTATGGGCTGATGGTCAAAAAAGTTGGAAAGCCATTGTTTTAGATGAACTGAAGCTCAGTAAGAAGAGCAATGTCTGTTTTTCTCTAGTTATCTTCTGGGCATTTCTGGGGAGAATAAAGTCACTCATTTTACAGTCATGCTGGTTCTTTTGTAGGAAGCCACTGCTGAATTAAATATGCTCCAATAAACACCTGGACCCTTTATTCTCCTTCTTTCCCTGAAACTACATCTGTTGATTGAAACCCAGTCTTCACACCAGGCCGCAGTCTGCCTGCTACAGTTTTTTCCTCCCTCTGCTGTTCTTTCCTTTCCTTCTTTTCCACCTTCCTTCCTTGTTTCCTTTCTCTGTTGAAGGACTGGAATGAATATTTCAGAGTCAGGAAGGTTTGGTGGCCAAGGAAAACTGTGGTTGGAAGCTGAAATTGTAGCAAATAAGCAATTAAGGTGGATACAATGTCCCCAAATGCCTTCCACAAATATTCCCATCCTGGGGCAGGACCTCATCACCTCACACCTTGATTATTGCCATGGCTCCCAGCTCACTCCCAGACTCTGGTCCCTCCTCACACTACTCCATCCTGCCCACATATGCCAAGTTAATGCTTTTAATATTTGTTTTCATCATGAAATTCTCCTGCTCAAAATGACCTAAGGCTGCTAGGTCAAATCTGAGCTCCACTGCATGCCAGTCTGAACCCTCTGGGCACTCTTATCTAACCTCAGAGCCAACTCATCCTCCCTCTTGCTCCTGATATGTGGTCCAAGTTTTCATCCATTCTTCAACTCTCAACTTACACAGATTCTTCCTCAATCTGAACACATGTAAAGTTATTTGTAAAATTCCTTTGTTATCTTTCCACACATTCTCAAAATCATTAATTTTCTATTTCATGTTAATGTATTTGATTTCCTCAAGTTACTCCAAGGCAAGTTAATCAATGGTACAATTTCCTGCCATGCCCCTGTGGTCTATTATGGTGCTATCTAACATTCACCTATTAAAACATTAGCTAACATTCATTGAACCTTACCAAAAACTGTAATAATTGTGCATTATTCAATTTTCAAATATGCACTATTCTGTGCTTTCTGAACAGATGATGAAATGGAGGAAAGATAAGAAGATCCATCAAATCAGACAAGTGCTGTCTGTCTCTTTGGAGAGATAGCCTGTGTGCCACCCACTGCAATATATTCATCAAACTTACAGGAGGGTAGTTCTTAAATATTTCCAGGGTATATAGACTACTTCAGGAATTCACTTCAGAAAAAATGCAGTATTGTCCACTAAATATTTGCTTACAATTTCTGAGGGTACGGACCTCTGAATTTCATCTACAGGTCTATCTATGAACTCATGTTAAGAATTCCTGTAACAAACATTATGTGATAAGACATTAAAATAAAATTTTCTGCAGCATCTTCCAAAATCAATTCCCATTAAACAAGCAAATGTATATGATATTACCTGAGAGCATGAAGAGTTGGTATAATATGAATGTGTGGGGGAGGGTGGGTGTGTGTGGGTGTGTGGTGTATGCTTCTTATTCATAAACACATGCTAACAGTTCTCTTTAGTTTCAGCTTTATCCCTATTATAAAAAGTCAAGTCTTATGAGGCAGATAGACTTATAGGGGGATTATTATTTCTCTAATTTGATCAATGAAGAAGATAAACTTGGAGAAGTTATTTGATCTACGTAAGGTCACACAGTTGACTCTGCCCCCCAAACGTCATTAAAAATCATTGTGCTGTATAGAGGAACTAGCCCTACTAAAGTGAATTATTGAACCAGGACTAGGTTGAAAGCAAAGAATTTGAAATTTGATGTTAAAAACCATTAACAATAAGCAGTAACAATGGTTCTTTAACAATAATTCCAGATGCCTGGCCTTCGTACTTTCACCTGCAGGTGATGCCTGTCAATATCTGGAACCCATACGGGAGGCAAAAGTGCTTTTTGAGAAGGTGTAATGCCTGTTATGATACCTACATGTGCTATGTCAGTCCATAAATGTCAATATGTCTCTCAATGTGGCTAAGGCTTTCAGGTCAAAAATCACCTGGTTTACTCCACGTTTGCATTCTAGTGTAATAAGTTCAACCATTGTGAAAAAAAAAAAAAAAAAAGATTATCGGCAGCAGTTTATTTATAGCATAGTATTGGACCTTCAAAGTCTCTATTTCCAGAGCCCCTTACATTTTCTGCCTCATGAATTCTTAATGAGTTCCAGTTGAAAGTGCTTTAGTTCTATGTTCATGCTACTAAATGAGAAAGAGGGATTGAGAGAGAGAGACAGAGGGCAGGGAGAGAGAGAGAGAGAGAGAGAGAGAGAGAGAGAACCTGAAAAATATGTTTCCCTCAATGACCAAAATTTCTAGTTGATATAACCTGCCCTATTTCTTCCCTCTTGGCAAATGTTGGCAAATATGTTAGCAGTTGGATAGGACTGCTATGTTTTTTAAATCCTTTTAATCCTCTTTATAGTAACAGAAACATTTGAGGCTGATCTTTGAAGACTCTGTCGAAGGCAGAACACCTGCAGCTCAGTGCTTTGTTTAAGAAACACCAGTGTGAGCTTAATATAATCGGGCAGGCACAGAGCTGGCCCCAGAATCCTCCTGGAGTAATGAGGGTCTCTCTTCCTGTCTGACCTTGCCTTCCCAGATTAAACCTGCTCTGGTAAATGGCACCCTTGCCCTCTGAACTTCCCAAAATGGCTCAATGAATCATATGTAAGGGCTCATAAAAATGATTTGCTGGCATGTCAGAAAGGAGGAAAAGCCAGGTTGATTCTACATTGGGAATCACTCAAATAACTAACAAACCCTCCTTCCTTTTATTCAGTTGCTAGAAAAGTTTATTATCCAGGATTAAAGATAATGTTGATGACAATGTTCCAACCAAGTAGAAATAAAATAAAGAACATTATTCACGCTCCTCTTTATTCTTTCCTTCAGTTAATGAGACTAAAATAACATTGTACATAATCTCTCTGGTATCAATTGAAATATATCAGTGTTCATACATTTTGGAATGTTTATCTCTATTAGAGTAGGGATTTGATCTATTCTTCACAACTTACACTGCTGCTCCCTATATTTTTTGTTTACTAGTAATCTCTGAGTGGGTAAACAAAATTTTATTCCTCTTCAAATTTACATTGAAAATTTATATTTATTTAAAGCACACATATGCAACTCACTATTGGTTTAAAAATTCATTATAATATTTTTAAGTGGAAGAACACTCTATCATGTTAAAGTTATTTAACAAAGAAATATGTGCAGAGTTTTAAGGAAAGTATCCAGTGTATATGTGGGACACTTACTAGCTTAAGATGTTATTAGATTATTCCACCAATTAGTTTAAAAATTTAAAAAAGACATACATGTTACTGAGATAGCTGGGGGAATCCAAGCAAACAATGTCTTAGGTCACCTGGAAAAAGAAAAAAAATATGGTCTTCTTGAATTTTTCTTGGCCTAATTATGATGCCTGGATTGCCAAGAGTCTATTCAGTTCTCTGGAGGACCAATCCAAACCTAGGCATGAACATTAAATGTCTTGCCTTTCAGGCTCAATGCAAAAGGTACTTCTGCCTGAAGTATGTTCTTCATTCCCCCAACTAAAAGAATGAAAAAAAGAAAAGAAAAGAAAAGGCCGTCTTCTCTTTGAATTATTTGCAAGTCCTCTACAGACCTTCATAAATCCTCCTGGACACACCTGCTGTAGTTCACTGATTCCGCATTTAGGTGATAGAGCATATTTCAAAGAGAATTGTTAAAAATTTTAAAATACACATTTCGACCTTTTCAAAAAACCAACTTTTTGATTTATCGATCTGTTGTATAATCACAAGACAAAAGAGAAAACAATTTCACTGTTATAAAATAAGATATTTCATGCAAAGTATTAACTCTGCCCCCCCCCCCCAAAGCCCAAACTCCCAACAAACAAAAAACTATCTGGGAATACTGCTAAGCTAACATATTAACCACAGGATAATCATTCATAGGAAAACAGTAATTAAGCAATGAATTAAATTAAATAACAAAGTTCAAACTATCATAAACTCATAGATCACAATGATTTTACAAAACAAACAATTCTAGAAATCTTATAAGCAATAAAAAGAGAAGAAATATTTCAATATCATTCTACTTGATCTGGATGCACCTGATATTGAAATTGGAGAAAATATATTGTTATAAAGGGAAATTACAAACATGTTTCACTTATAGATGAGGATGCAGTATCAAGCAAGATCAAGCAAGACTCTGTCTCTAAAAAAGAAAAAATTCTTCAAGTGTAAAAAAAAAAATCAATTTAAAAATGGGAGGATCTGAATAGCCATCTCCTCAAAGAAGGTATGCACATGGCCAGTAGACACCTGAAAAGACGCTCAGTGTCATTAGTGCTAGAGAAATCCCAATCAGAATCACAGTATAGCCATTTACTCCTACGACAATGGCTATCATCAAAAAGAAAAGTAATAAGCATTGAGGACAATGTGGAGTAATTGGAACCCTTGCACATTGCTGGTGAGATTGTAAAATGATATAGCTGCTTTGGAAAAGCAGGCAGTTCCTCAAAATTTAAACACAGAGTTAGTTACCATCTGATCCAGCAGTTCTACTCCTAGGTATATACTCAAGAAAAGTGAAAACATGTCCACATGAAAAATTCATAGCATCACTAAAAAGCAGAAACAACCCCATGTTCACTAACCATGGAATTGGTACATTGGTGCATCTGTGCAATGGAATAGTATTTAAACCATAAACAGGCATGAAATGCTGATACATTCTAGAATGTGATGAACCCTGAAAACATTCTGCTAATGTCATAAAAGACCATGTATTGTATGAGTCTATGTATATAAAATGTCTAGAATAGGCAAATTGGGCAGCACCTGTGGCTCAAAGTAGTAGGGCGTTCAAACCCAGCCCAAGACAAACACCGTAAAAAAAAAAAAGAAAAGAAAATAATAGGCAAATTTATTGAAATGGAGAGTAGATCAGTCTTTGCCTCAGGCTGGGGCTGGAGAGCAAGAGAGTTGAAGTGCTTATCTGAAATGCTTGGGGCCAGAAATATTTGGAATTTTGAAAATTTTTGAATTTTGGAATATTTACATATTTATATCAATAAGATTTCTTGGGGATGGGACCTAGGTCTAAAGAGGAAGTTCGTTTATGTTTCATATGCCTTGTGCATATCACCTAAAGCTAATTTTATAGGATATTTTTAATAATACGTGTGACCTATTGCATGAGGTCAGGTGTAGAATTTTCTACCTGTGGTATCATGCTAGCACTCAAAAAGTTTCAGATTTTGGAGCATTTTGGACTTCAGATGTTCAAATGAGTGATAATTCAGCCTGTAGCCACCCAAATATTCATGGAACTAGAATGACAGCACTGTTATAATTAGTTTAGAGGGAAAAGTTAGCCGGTCAGTATCTTCTGAGACTCAGGGCTGCTTCCACCCTCTTTCCTATGCCCATCCTTTGTACATATCAAAACAGAAATATCTGCTTTGCTACTTACAAAGCGTGCTCTGATGCCTTAACTCATTTAAATTAGAGAGCAACCTTGTGAGGCTAGTATGATGGTTAAGCCATTTTACAAAGAAGGAAACTGACTTGGAAAGTTTTTAAGAATTTTCACTCAAATCACTCTGGGACATGGCCAGACTTGAAAGCCAGGGCCTTTCAAGTTCCTGGACTGCAGAGTCCCTCACCTCCACACGTCCATAATAAGGTCCCTGACTTTTGGCTGCATGCCTGGGTCACAGAGAAGGCCACCTACAGGTAGTTGGCAAGCCTCTGAGCCTGTTTCTTTGCAAAGTCAAAGAGAAATTACCCTTTTGGTTGCCCTTTGTGTTATCCTGGCAGTTCTCTGGGTAGAGCAGTCAAGATTAAAATCATGAGTAGAGGCAATAAAATGAAAGTCAGCAGTCAGTTTTTCTCAGTCCCTATGTTTTGTTGCAAATAGATCTTTAAAGACAAGAAAAATTGATTCTTAAGATCAGAGGCTGGTTCATGCTGTGCCCATGATTTTATTCATTTTGTTGTGAGGAAAGGAGTAATAGGCCCATTTGTTTACCATCCCCTGTGGCTGAGCTGGTTCTGCACAGCAGTTGGAGAAATTCAATTCAGCAGACGCTTATTGATGAGTCTTCTGTGGCCGACCAGTACACAAGGAGCTGCGGATACCCAGATGAGAAAGCCCCAGTCCTTGTTCTCAGGGAGCCCAGAGTACTTTTTAGGTCTTTTAATCATGGGATATAATTATTCTTTTAAAAGCAGGATTTGGATTATTTTATATTTTGGTAAAATACAGTCCTCTGAGAAAGTTGCTATCTAAATAACAGCTTTCTGTTTGTTGAACATACAGAAAGAGGAGTGATACAAATATTTAGAACTCAGTGGTAGTACAAAGTGATCTTTCATTTCAAGGCCAGCCCTGCTAGATTCCGAGGGTGCTGACATTTTATCCTTTCAAAAATTAATGGAATCCTTTTATAGGCGGTC
Organism: Perodicticus potto; assembly: GCA_963574655.1. Taxonomy (NCBI): domain Eukaryota; kingdom Metazoa; phylum Chordata; class Mammalia; order Primates; family Lorisidae; genus Perodicticus; species Perodicticus potto. The sequence goes on from CAUYRH010013955.1 coordinate 23,628, forward strand.
AATAAAAGCATTAGGATTTACACAGTCGAAAGTTAACCCGGCCAGCACTTCGTTGACGTCTGTGAGATCATCATGTCTGTGCACACCATGAAAAGTAATATGCAAACATTAAAGAAGTAAGGGAAATGGAAGGATGTTGCAAAGTAGAGTAAAATAGTCCCCCACAGTGTCGTGCCCCGAAACTAAGAGCCAGTGGGACCTTGGGCAAGTTATCTTTTCATTTCCATGTCCTCATTCATAAAATTGAGAATAATACTACCTGTTTTATGGGGCTTTGCCAGGAATAAATGTGATAGCAAATTAAAGTGCACATACAAAAAGACACAATAAATGTGTATCTTATTAGGACAAAATAAGCAATTTTGTATAGTCCATTTGTCTTGTTTTTTCTGGTTTTTTACAAAGTTTTTTGGTTATATTTTTGTACCCTCATTTCTTTTCTTTTCTTTTTTTTTTTTTTTTGAGACAGAGTCTTATTATGTTGCCCTCGGTAGAGTGCTATGGCATCACAGATCATGGCAACCTTCAACTCTTGCAGTTAAGCGATTCTCTTGCCTCAGCCTCCCAAGTAGCTGGGAATACAGGCACCTGCCACAATGCCAGGCTTTTTTTGTTGTTGTTCATTTGTTTTTTGTGGTAGTTGTCATTGTTGTCTGGTAGTCCTGGGCTGGGTTTGAACCCCCCAGCTCCAGTGTATGTGGCCAGCACCCTAGCCACTGAGCTACAGGTGCCGAGCCAATGATGTTAATTTTTAGTGGTTGCACTGTTTCTGGTGTGGTACAGGTGTGCCATCATAGCTCATCATTTCCACTGGTTTTGGGCATTTGTGTTCCTTCCAACATTTCAATATTGTAAATAGTGCTTCATTGAACAGTTTTATATTTGTGGTGTATTTTTACTTTTGCGGAAATTGTTTTTTTTTTTTTTTGAGACAGAGTCTTACTATGTTGCCCTCAGTAAAGTGTTGTGGCATCACAGCTCACAGCAACCTCCAACTCCTGGGCTCAAGTGAGTCTCCTGCCTCCGCCTCCCAAGTAGCTAGGACTACAGGCACCCACCACAATGCCCAGCCATTTTTTGGTTGCAACCGTCATTGTTGTTTGGCGGGCCCAGGCTGGATTCAAACCTGCCAGCTCAGGTGTACGTGGCTGGCGCCTTAGCCTGTTGAGCCACAGGCGCCAAGCCATGCCTGGCTATTTTTTTGTGAACCTGCAGCCCCAGTGTATGTGACTGGCACCCTAGCAACTGAGCTACAGGCGCCAAGCCATTTCTTGGGGAATCTTAAGCATGTTTCTTAATCTCTCTTTTTTGCTTTGTATGCTGAATGGGGATAAAATGGTACCTGCCTGGGAGGATGCTGGCTATGTGGATTAAATGCAGCAGTGCTGCAAAGGATTTGGAACAGTGCTTTGCACTTACCAAATACTTCACAAACTTTTTTCCTTTTTTTCTTTTTTTGAGACAGGGTCTTGCTCTGTCTCCTTTGCTAGAGTGCAGTGGAAGAGGAGGTCAACATGTAGCGAATATTTTGTAAATATTTTGTAAGATTTAGTAGTTAATATTGTGTAAATAAAGGTGCATTTAGCTGTATTTTCCCGTTTTCCCAATGTATGGTGACTTTATGGGTAATCTTTGGGACACACTGGATTTTTTGTAGACAGGGTCTCACTCCTCATCGAGCTGTTGTCAAATTCCTGACCTTAAGCAGTGCTGCTGCCTCAGTTTCCCAGACTACACGAACACGGGTGTGGGCCACCACGCCTGGCCTCTTTTCCTTTAAAATAATAGTGAAGAACAACTTCATCCGTGTCTGAGCAGCTCATTAAGACTATGACTCCCTTTTGTTCATTCTTCTGAACAGTCAGATCTCGTCTGCACTAAGGTCAGGTTCAGAGGCTGTTTGGAAGTCTGTTTTTTGACGCTTTCGGTCCTTGGCTGCATTCTACCAAATTGTAGAGTAAGTTGGTGCTTTGAAGCTTAAAAACCCAGCATGTTTTATTTCTTACTGAATGAAGTACATACTAATGGGCAACTTTATATTTTTACTTTTTCTAAAACCTGCCAATGGTTTGCTCTAGGAAAATCTGTTGTGGCAAATAATGACCTCTATGATCGCATACCCTCTTCAGAGAAAAGAAATCAGCAAGGGCACCCATAATGTCCTGAGTTTATACTTGTCCTCATGTTCTTATTCACAGCGCTGCTTCACCCTCAGAAGTGACCTCAGATGGTCAGTCGCGTCATCGTCCTGGTTCCAGGGGACTCCTCAGCAGCGGGGTGTCTGCCATTCTTGGTCCCCTCTCCTTTCCCGACACTCGCTGTCTGTCTAACGAAGGTTTTCGCCGCATTACCTTCAGCACACTTCATCTGGAAGGCTCTTCTGCATATGTCCAGCCTCTTTCAGTTTTCCTTAGCCCAGCAGGCATTCACTCAAGGGTGCCCATTTTATCACTTTTTCCTTCATTTTCCTGCTGGTTGGCAATGGCATAGACAGGGCACTTTTCATTTGTTTTAAAAGTGATTTTATTGCTTCTAGATGAATAATAGAGGAGGAAAAGTGCCTTTGTCCTTCAGAATTATTTGTTTTGCAGCTCAAATTCATCCCATAGGCAAATGTTAACATTCTTTATTTCTCACCACTTGCAATTTTAAAAATCCTGTCTACTGTCTATTTCCTCTTAAATGCAAACCTCTTCTTACTGGGACTTTAAGCCTTACCTTGTCCTTACCAACTAAAATAAGTTAATTATGTTCATAAAGCACTTCAAGAGCCCTTATGTCATCATAGCAAATAGGTCACCGATGAGTAGGCAACGGCAAAGACAAGTCCAAAGTGATAGTACTCAGCTCCTGTCTCCATGATTGACCACAGCAAGTTTTGCTTGTAGGATGCAAGTTTATAAGTACAGAAGCTTTTCCATTAGAAACAAGATCAAGTTAGTGTCTTTCTTGTGGTTACCTTATGTACTCAGGTAACTGTTTTAAGTGGCATAAAGGGCTTTGTGATTTGAGAGATTCTGCATTCCTTGGGTAATGCATCCACATTTTAAGGAGGAAAGGTGAACGTTCAGAGGTGGGATCCTGCCAGATTGAACCAGTGCAGTGTTAGCATGGGTTCTCAGTGGAAGGTTTGTTTTCTGTTTGTTTTAACTAGGCGATTTTCGAATGGTTGTTGGAGAGGATAAGACAAAAGTGTTGAATATCGTGAAGCCCAACATAGCCCACTTCCGCGAGCTCTATGGCAGCATACTGCAGGAGAACCCCCAAGTGGTGTATAAAACCCAGCAAGGCCGCCTGGAGGTAACTGTGTGTGGAAAATAGCGTGCGTTGTTTGTAAGGCGAGAGCCATTGGCAGGAAGAAAGTAAGGCATAGAACAGTATGGCTAGTGTGATAATGATTATATTTTAAAAGGTAAGTACTATACAGGGTGGCCATAAAGTTCGTGTACAATGTAAAATAGTGTGCAACTTAAAATTGCACGTGAACTTTATGGCCACTCTGTATGTAAGCATAAGCTTCTGTATATTTGGGATATGCTAAAAGGTAACACAGTACTAGTAAGATAGGGCTGCCTTTGGAGAAGGGAATTGGGGGCAGAAGTAGGGGAGAGATTTGTTTTCACCATGTATATCTTCTTAAGCCCTTGCAATTCTTGCTGTATATGTTAATTACCAATCAAAACAAGTGAAAATAAACTCTCAGGTTACTTTGGTTACATCCCCCAATCCCATTTGCCTCCCCAGAGGTAGCCATACTAATGGTTTTGTCTATTAGTCTAGTTTACAAAAGAATAGTTTAGTCTATTCTTCCAGATCTTTTTGCATGTGTTAATAGATATTTATACATGTCCATAAGTATATTCATATATAGCTGTACATACACGTGTGTGAGGAGGTTGGGTCTTACCTGATTTTGCTGTACAGACATGGGCTCCTACTTACGCTTACTAGTCTGAAGCTTGCTTTTGCCCTACTTGTTACCTTCATGTCAAGGGACTTTCCTTTTTGATATGTTAAATAAAACTTTCTTATCAAGGTATTTTTTTTTTTGTTTTTTTTTTGTAGAGACAGACTCTCACTTTGTCGCCCTGGGTAGAGTGCCATGGCGTCACACAGCTGACAGCAACCTCCATCTCCTGGGCTTATGTGATTCCCCTGCCTCAGCCGGGGACCACAGCTGGGACCACAGGCGCCTGCCACAACTGCCAGCTGTTTTTCTGTTTTTTTGCACTTCGGCCGAGGCCAGGCCTGAACCCACTACCTTCGGTACATGGGGCCGGCGCCCTACTCGATGAGCCACAGGCGCCGCCCTTATTAAGGTATTTTTTAAAGTAATATTGAGTGTTTGAAAATAAACTTCTCTTGATGTGGTGCCTGTGGCTCAGGGAATAGGGCGCCAGTCCCATATACCAAGGGTGGTGGGTTCAAACCTGGCCCAGGCCAAACTGCCACAAAAAAATAGCCAGGCGTTGTGGCGGGTGCCTGTAGTCCCAGCTACTTGGGAGGCTGAGGCATGACAATCACCTAAGCCCAAGAGCTGGAGATTGCTGTGAGCGGTGACGCCATGGTACTCTACCGAGGATGACAAAGTGAGACTCTGTCTCTTAAAAAAAAAAAAAATGAGTGGCGCCTGTGGCTCAGCGAGTAGGAAGGTGGTGGATTCAAACCCGGCCTCGCCAAACTGCAAAACAGAAAAATAGCCAGGCGTAGTGGCGGGCGCCTGTAGTCCCAGCTACTCAGGAGGCTGAGGCAAGAGAATCGCCTAAGCCCAGGAGTTGGAGGTTGCTGTGAGCTGTGTGATGCCACAGCATTCTACCGAGGGGGATAAAGTGAGACTCTGTCTCTACAAA
>CAUYRH010013958.1:0-27151 GCA_963574655.1 Perodicticus potto
AGATTTATGGGTGTTCATTGTAGCCCAAGACATTGAAAACAAAAGATTTATATGACAGATCAATAAATCAAATAGTTTGTTTTTTTGAAAAGGTCAATAAGATAGATAAACCTTTGGCTAAGTTAACCAGGAAAAAAAAAAGTAAAACTCTAGTTTCATCAAACAAAAATGGTATGGACGAAATAACAACAGACCCCTCAGAAATTAAAAAAATCCTTAATGAACATTACAAGAAACTTTACTCTCAGAAATATGACAATCTGAAGGAAATTGACCAATACTTGGAAGCACGCCACCCACCAAGACTTAGCCAGAATAAAGTGGAAATGTTCAATAGCACTATATCAAATTCTGAAATAGCATCAACAATACACAATCTCCCTAAAAAGAAAAGCCTGGGACCAGATGGCTTCACGTCAGAATTCTACCAAACCTTTAAAGAAGAACTAGTACCTATATTACTAAACCTCTGCCAAAATATAGAAAAAGAAGGAATACTACCCAACACATTCTATGAAGCAAACATCACCTTGATCCCTGAACCAGGGAAAGATCCAACAAGAAAAGAAAATTATAGACCAATATCACTAATGAACATTGACGCAAAATTATTCAACAAGATCCTAACAAACAGAATCCAACAACACATCAAACAAATTATACACCATGACCAAGTGGGCTTTATCCCAGGGTCTCAAGACTGGTTCAATATACGTAAATCTATAAATGTAATTCAGCAAATAAACAAATTAAAAAATAAAGATCATATGATTCTCTCAATTGATGCAGAAAAAGCTTTTGACAATATCCAGCATTGCTTCATGATCAGAACACTTAAAATAATTGGCATAGAAGGGACATTTCTTAAACCGATAGAGGCCATCTACAGCAAACCCACAGCCAATATCATATTGAATGGAGTTAAGTTGGAATCATTTCCACTTAGATCAGGAACCAGGCAAGGTTGACCATTGTCTCCTCTGCTCTTCAACCTCATAATGGTAGTTTTAGCCTTTGCAATTAGGGAAGAAAAGACGATCAAGGGTATCCACATTGAGTCAGAGAGATCAAACTTTCACTTTTGGCAGATGATATGATTGTATATCTGGAAAACACCAGGCATTCTACTACAAAACTTTTAGAATTGATCAAAGGACCTGTGTTTCTGTTCCAGATCTGTTCCGGCCATTGGCTGCCATCAGAGAAGATGCCCGGCTTCCTCTCCTGCCCAGAGAGACTGGGCATGTCCTTTCAAAATATCCCCAAGGGTGTGAGCTCTATTGTTCCCACTGCTATGACTGCTGCTTTGTGCCTTGGGGCACCACCACTTCTGTATGGTTCCCTCTTAGTTGACCATCCTCTCCTTTCTCCCATGCCAGATAATCAGCACAGATCAGCAACAGCCCATGTCCCATCCACACCCCTCTTGAAAATGCCCAAGAATCTGGACTCCATGGAGAACAGCCTTCCAGACTTTGCGGTGAGAGTGGAGAGGAGTGATGGGAGTTCAAAATTGCAGGTAGAGAATATACACAGTTTTATATAGTTTTATGCCTGGCAGGAGAGTGCCAGGGCACCCTAGTAGGGGAGGTCTGATTTTTAGAGGGTCTCACCCATGGAATAAAATGGGAGGATATTTGAACTCTGTTCGCTTGTTTGTATGGAGTGTACTGCAAGCTGTTCTCATGGGCAAAGTGACTCCCGTCCACTTGGTGATGGATTTGGTACCTTTTGTTTGTATCCTTGGGGTTGCAGCTCCCCTCAGCAGGGTTGATGTGCATTCTTCAACCTTCTTTCTTAGCTCAGATATGAACCTTCAGGTTCCTTGCAAAACTGCTGTCCTTTAGCTCTCCTCTTAGGTGGGAGCCTATGTGGAAAGCCGTCTCCAGTCAGCCATCTTGCCTCCTCCCTAAACCCCATCTGTTTATATTTGTTTTTGTTGCAATTGCCACTAAAGAGTTTTTCATAAAATCTTACCCTAGACCAACATCATCAAGAGTTTTCACCACACTTTCTTGTAGGATTTTTATCCTTTCATGTCTTAGATTTAAAATTTTTTCAGTCCATTTTGATTCAATTTTTATAAATGATGAAAGGTGTGGCTCCAGTTTCAGACTTTTATAAATGGTTAGCCAGTTCTCCCAACACCATTTGCTGAATAGGGATTCTTTTCCTCACTGTATGCTATTTTTGGGGGGTTATCTGATCTTAGATAAATGGTGAGAAGAGGTTGATTTCATCTCTAGGTTTTCCACTGTTTCATATGTCCATGTCTCTGTTTTTGTGACAATATCATGCTGTTTTGATCATTATAGAGCTGCAATATAGCCTACAATCCATTAGAGTGAAATGTCCAGCTTTGTTCTTATTATGTTTCAGTCTTTTTCATGGAGTGGCCTATTTTCTTTCAAATGGGAAAAAATAGATTTCTTTTTTTCCTTTCTTTTCTTTCTTTTATTTTTTTTGACACAAAGTTTCACATTGTCATCCTTGGTAGAGTGCTGTGACATCATAGCTCACAGCAACCTCAAACTCTTGGGCTCAAGCAATTATCTTGCCTCAGCCTCCTGAGTAGCTGGCATGGGCTACAATGCCCAGCTATTTTTAGAGATGGGGTCTCACTCTTGCTCAGGCTGGTCTCAAACCTGTAAGCTCAGGCAATCTACCCACCTCGTAAGTGTTGGATTACAGGTGTGAGCCACTGCACCCAGCCAAAAAAATGAATTTCTAAACAGAAGCAAAAATATCTCACTTATGTTCTATATCATCCAACCTATTTCACAACATGAACTTTATCTATTTTGTTTATAACTGGTCAAATTCTTATGCTATTTGAAGCTCCTAAAACGATTCTTGGGTAGACAGTTGATGTACTTCTTCCATTTCTGCTTATTAGATCATGAAATGGTTTTAGAAAGTAGTTCTCTACCAATCCCAAAGTAACCTTTTCCACTGTACCATTGTTATAGGTCTAGTGGTTAACCTCAATGACTTTTAACAGTGTTTCAATTTTGCTACTTTGGGATTAAAATATAAGGATATATAGATTGATTTAAAAATATTATATAATATTTCCCTCAGGAAAAAAACTGATAAAGATGATAAATCATGTATTCTGAATATCAAGGCAAAAAAAAAAGATACCAATAGATGCATCCAATCGTAATTGTCATGACTTAAACATTTCTTTTTGCTAAAGTTGTAACTCCCAAACAGCATATCTATTCAAATTTCACTTAATTTCTAAACTGAAATATTCGGTCTATTTTAATATCAATAGTAAGAATAGTGAGTTTTTGGAAGCAAGAAATAATATTTTATTATTTAATTTTTTATAACAGGAGATCTCTCTGTATTAGAAGGCATTATGATATATTAAAGTACATACCTCAGTACTATAGCAGTTCTACTGAAGGATGAATTAATATAGTCTTAAGTACTCATCTTTGTAAACTTTACATTGAATTCAAGCAGACTGACATTGCTTTCTAGTTTCTTAAACTGAGCTCTAATGTGCTTGGTGTCACTTTTAAAGCAGATGGCTATTACTCTCACTCTGAATTGAAAAATGCCAATTGTAATTAAGAACTTTATTTATAATACATTTGCCTGTTTATTTATAAAGTGCTGTTCTTCATTGTGTAAATGTTACTATAAAAGCACAAATATATTTTCCAGTCTTATCTTAAATATATATTTACATTAAGGAATTTCTGGTAAAAATATACCCTATTGCATTAATTTTTGTTACCGTAACATAGTATTTATTTCAATGTATCAGACACTATTACTGTTCATAGAACATTTCACAAATTATCTCAGTTTTCACAATAATTGTGGGAAGTGTTATTATAATTTCCATTTGACAGTTGAGGAAATTGAGTCATAAGAAGTTAGATAGTGGGGGTGGGAAAAAAAAAAGAAGTTAGATAATTTGCCTGATCCCGTGGTCTGAATATTTTTGTGCCCCCGCAAATTCATTTGCTTTAAACCTAATCACCAATGCAAAATATTAAGTGGGAACTGTGGCAGGTGATTAGATTATAAGGGAGACGCTGTCAGGAATTTGAGTAATGCCTTTAGAAAACAGATCCCAGAGATCTGCTCTGGTCTTTTTACCATGTGGGGACAGAGAGAAGATGTCATCTATGAAACAGCAAATGAGCCCTCCACTAGACGCCAAATCTGGGGAGGGGGCCCTTGCCCTGTACTTGCAGGCCTCCCTCATTGTGAGAAGTAAATCTCTGTTGTGATAAGCCACCCAGGATATAGAATTGTGTTGTAACACTCTGAATGAACTAGGACAAAAATGGTACCAAGGAGAAGGGGTGCTACTGCAAAAAAAACTTAAAAATATGGGAACAACTTTTGAATTGCACAATGAGGGTGGAAGAACTTTGAAGTGAAGGCCAGAAAGATCCTGTGTTGCACTGAATGGACTGTACCTTGACTCTCCCCTGTACCTCATTTTAAATTATATTTAGATGAGATTTAACTTTAGACTTTTGAGATAATGCTGGAATGAATTAAGATTTATGGGGTACTAGGGATGGAGTGAATGTATCTTGAGTGTGAAAAGACATGACTTGTAGAAAGTACAACAGTGGCATTTATATGTTGAAAACATGATCACCAGTGATATAGTATTAGGTAAGGTTTGGGGGGTCAGTGAGCCTTGGAGAGCTGTTACTTTCACCATGTCAAGACAGAGAGAAGGCATTTCTTGTAAGCGGAATGTGGGCCCTCACCAGACATTCAACCTGCTGATTCCTTAATTTTGACCTTCCTAGCCTCCAGAAGTATAAAAAATACAGTATGCTCCATTTAGAAAATTGGGGGCTTCTGATAATGCTGAGAAAATACAAGTAACCAATTGTTTATTTGTTGCTCTTCCCACAGTCGATAAATATCTTAAGAACATCACCCTAGTTTTAAATCCCATGACCTACCGTCTGACAATATAGTGAAAATGTTAGTGATTTATTTGATTTGATTTTAATGAAGCAAAACTTTAACGAATGCTATGATCTATAATTCTCTTTATGCAAAGTAAGAATACATAATTCTTTTCACAAATTGATATCAACTACTAATTTGATAGTTCCTTAATCCCAGAGGTGTAAGAATTCTCATTTCACATAGTGCTTCAGGAGAATTAAGTAACATATCTCAAAATGCTGATACCATTACTAAAGAAATATATAAATTTAAATTATTCCAGACATATAAATTAAAATTCATATTTCCATGAGTATGCATTAACATATATCAACAGTTTTGTTAATTTAAATTATAAAGTGAGATTTGAGGTAACCTTTAGATTGCCAGTATATGTATATGAATTGCCTGTATAGCTTATTAGATAAAAAACTCTGCAATACTCTTTAGACTCTGGTTCGGGGGTTCTAGAGGAGAACCCAGCCATCTTTACTGCAGCAAGTTCTATTGGTCTTCTGATATCCACCAGTTTTTGAGATCCGCTTGTGTTAATTTAAGTTAAATAAGGACAGTAATGTAAAGATATTGTTTTTATTTTTCATTTTCTACATGGTTATTTATAAAATTCACCTTTTTAATTTAAAATCTCAAGCATATAGAAGATACCCAGTAATGGTTTAATCAAATGTGCCCAAATTCATTAGAATTTCCATGAGACGCCCTTATCTAGTCATGCTCCTGAGACCCCCGAGGCCCTCTCAAGTCCCTGGTCCTTTAATTCTGACCATACAAAATGTCATCCTTTATTTCATTTATTGCCTCCAATCTTCTGATGACTTATGGCTTTTCATGACATATAATTTTATTAATCATGGCTTGTATTGCCCAAGATATTTGTGAATTGCCTATTCCATGAGTGTATCTTTTAATGTCCACTTCTTCATTTGCAATAAAAATATGATCTAGGCCAACTAGTTATTCTATGAAAAGATGTTTTATTTTTTCTTCCCAAATCCTCACTGGTTGATATTCATTCTGTATCGCTTTTGGCTGTGAACAAGAAATAATTTACATGACGTGCAATACAGTCATCGATGCATTTAAAAACAAAACAAAACAAAAAAAAAAACCTTCTTTGTCTAATTCTTCAATGGCAGATAGTGGATGATCTTGTTTCTTTCCAAAAAACACCTATGGCTATTAAAAGAATTAAAAAAAAAAGGAAAGGAAAAACAAAAAATAACAACAAAAGTACATCAGGACAAACTAATTAATGCCTGGAAGCCTTTATATCTCTTCAAAGCTGGGACTGTTGTTTACAGTAAGGAATTATATACCTATTCAAATATTTAACAAAAATATAAAAACCAAATATAAATCACCTTTTATTAAATACAAATATATAAAGTGTATATCATATAATTTCAGATTTCTATTGAGAAATTATGTTTGTTATAGAAAAAAACACAATAAAGAAAAGTAATTTTAAAAAGGACACTAGTCGAAAGACGGAATATACTTACCCAAATTGTCATTGCCTTTAAAATCACAGCTATTAAAACCAAGCAGGCATGTATATTTCCCAAATAAACTATTGATGAAAAATCTCCACTTTAAAAAACAGTCATTAAACTTACATTTAAAAATGCGTTATTGAATTGGAATTACAAATTATAATTATGAAATTTTTATATTGCGAACTGATAAAAGAAGGCAAAAGATTATTGCAGAGTGAGTTTTTAATCTCTCTGTCCTTTTTCTGTCCTAACATTCCAAAGGAAATTAATTTTAAAGTTTTAGTATACAGCAATGTGACTTTCATACACACGCACTGTTATAAAGTTCTAAACTAAGAAAAAAATAGTTGTTAATTAGTTTTTCTTTTAGTGTTAGGCTTAAACTTTTCAATTTTCAATTACTTCAAACATTTCACTAAGTTAAAAACAATTCATAGATGATTGCATTTTGGCAGTAGCTATATTTGAACACATCATATATTTGATCAAGGAATAAATTCATAATGAGTTGAAGCTGAAGTTTTGTGATTTCACTATCTAGCATATATTAAAATCTCTAAAAAGTCATATTGTCAATTATAAGATAATTTCTTCTTTAATAAGAAAAAATGCCATGTCGCTTTCTGACTATGAGTTTTATAACACAATATGTTCTGTGATTAGTTTCTTCGTTTGAAACTGTTACATTTTGGGTAATTTCATCACCAATACTGTAATTTCTTAAATCGAATATTCAAATCAACTGCTAATTTTAAGTAATGAAAATGAAAAAAAATGTTTCTAAGTTTTATAAAGAACATCTCATTTAGTGCAAATTCTCTAATTAAAAAACCAGAAACACCCTGCCTCCCACTCTTATTTGTTCTTCCTTCTTTCACATTGAATATTCCACAAGCTAAGGGGCTATTGCCGCTTTTCCATCACACCAATGAGTATCTATCTACTTCCACTGGTGGTCCTAGGGATGGAGACTGTTTTCCTTCATTTGTTACCCCTGTTACCTCTTACTTAATTCTCCAAATATCATTTGCAAAAGGGAATTTATTTCCTTTTCTGTCACCTTATCTGCCTGCCCATTGAAATAAACCATTGCAGGTAACTTTGCACTAGTTCGTTCAAATTTTTATTAGCCTTGGAAGTATGTTTCAAATGCATGAGTTTTCTCACATTAGCAACTGAAATGTAGTAAATACTTCTAGTGAATGAACAATGAATTGGCGATTGGCAACAACTAATATCCCTAGCTCAGTTTTCTTTTCTTTTTTTTTTTTTTGAGACAGAGCCTCAAGTTGTCACCCTGGATAGAGTGCGGTGGCATCACAGCTCAAAGCAACCTCCAATTCCTGGGTTCAAGCGAGTCTCTTGCCTCTGCCTCCCAAGTAGCTGGGACTGCAGGCGCCCGCCACAACGCCCGGCCATTTTTTGGTTTCAGCCGTCATTGTTGTTTGGTGGCCCTGGCCTGGATTCGAACCCGCCAGCTCAGGTGTACGTGGCTGGCGCCTTAGCCCGTTGAGCCACAGGCGCCGAGCCCCTAGCTCAGTTTTCTAATCCCTGGTCTTGGGACATGATAATTTTGGGATCCTGATATTCTTCCACATGACTAAATATGGCTGATAGCAAATGTCATATAAGTCCCCCTTTAAAACCACTGCGTATGTCTTTTAATCTATCCAAAGCCAGGCCATGAAGGGCTGAACCAATTTTTTTTTTTAAAATTAGACTAGTATGGAGAGCAACTGTTTTGGCTATAGGAATTGCTTTTTTACAGCTTGAGTCAAAGTTATAAGTGTGCCCATCACCCAGATAGTGCGCCTTGCACCCATCAGATGTGATTTTATCCTTCCCCTGACAACTATCACATTCTAGGAGCGACCGCAGCTGCCATCCGTATAATACTTTTATTTCACTACTGCAAATCATCAAGAGATAAAGCCAGCGTCTCTTAACATGTTACATCAGAAGTAGGCAGCTTTAATTTTCCCCAATATCTGATTAGAAAAGAATATTGCTAATAACATCACTATGGATTCAAGGCTTCATTTTCATTATAGATACATATTTGTTAATACTGTTAGAATCAAAACTATCCTTAATAGTTTTCAATGATACAAAGTTTTCACTGATGTATTGTAAGATACACTCTTAATAACTTAAGAAAAAATTTCTTGTATTCACAGAACCTAAAAAGTAATCTGGAATATATTAGTCAAATATTACTACTAAATGGATTTCTAAATTAATGGCATATTTAAATGAAAGCATGTCTAATTATGAAGCCTTGATATAGTCAATATAAGATTCCTTTCTCTCTTAAATTGCTTTATCTCATTTCTTTCTAGGGAAAGATAAACATAATAAAATGCGGAAATCCTTCAACTCTCAATAGGTACCTTCTTCATCTGTTTGTTATATCTTCCAGGAACACACAAAGGGTGCCAAAAAGTTTAAGAAAACTTGAATCATAAGTCTACAATTTTACCTTTTGAATTTTACATGTGTCCTTCTTTAGATTAAACCCTTTTGGAATGTTTTGTTTTTAATCCATTATATTGACTATTAACAATAAATTATGTAAGTTCCCATGTCAATTCCAACTAGTAAACAGATTGGAAGCCATCACTGACATCCTTATAAGAAAAAAATAGACAAATCGAAAAATCAAAAATTTTTCCTGAACCTATAGTGAGTTTGCAAGGCAAATGGAAAAATGTCATCCTGAAATTTAGCTATTCGTGTGAATCCAGAAAGTCATAAAAGATGCATACTGGATGACATTATAGAAAAGACAAAACTAAAGGACCTGGAAACAAAAGTATTTGCCGATGGTTTGGGGAAAATGAAAGGGTCGAAAACTCGCAGGTCAGCGAGTTTGGGAGGGTTATGAAATTGCTTTATATGATACTGCAGTGGTGATCACAAGACATTTATAATGGTTTTATTGAAACACATAGAATTTTAAAGCAGAGAGAGCTAATTTTAAACCATGAAAAGTTTGAAGAAGGAATTCAGGACATCAGGGGTATTCAGGATCTAATGCAAGAAGTGTACCAGGATTTTGCTTGTGTTTCAAATGTATGAAGCCGACTCTGAAGGGAGCAGAATAAGGTGCTGACCTGAGTAACTCTGGAAGTGAACAATGTCTTTAAGACTAAAGAAAAAAAAAAAAAGGAGTACACTTAAGCACAAAGCTCTATTCAATAGAGACTGACAATTCTGAAAACATTACTGTAGTCTAAAAATTCAAATCTGATGGCAGGTGGGAACAAGCATTCTCGGTTTTAGAGCGAGAGGATAAGATGAGCTGTGGAAAGGGGCTGGAATGATTCATGTCAGAGAGTTGGTAGCCTCCGAACGAATATAGATTCAATAGGTTTAGCTCAAGATGGATAGAGATGGTTACATATTTACGAAAAGGAGAATATATACAAGCTAGTATAATTTACAGAAAGAAGAATATATTTATAGTTATAGTTAGTTATAGTTATATTTACAGAAAAGAGAATTTATACAAGCTAGTATAATGTGTAAAATATAATTACATACATTAGAGATTATATATATATACACACACACACATACATACACACACTAGCGTGTATACAATCTCCTTGCTTGGTCAGATGAAAAGACCTATAAGCCATAATACCCAATAACTATTAGCCAAAGAGGATGCTTAGTGCGTGTGGTTTCTAATATTTTTCTCTAGTAATAGGCATATTAGATTCTTTGGAAAATAGCTGAATTTAGAACCAGGGCAAAATATAGACAAACTCAGCCTCGAGCACCTTGCCGTTCCAGAAAGTGAGAGAAGACACACGTAAAGTCCTACAGGAGGGTGGGTGGGGTGTGCCAAAGGGAGATGGGAGAGAACGGGAGGAGCTCCCAGCGCTAAGGCCACACAAAATGACAAAAAGAAATCATAATAAATATGGTGTCTCAAAAGTCTCCATGGATAGGGAAAATGGGAAATGGTAGCTTGATAGACATTTATTTTCAAAATTTTACAGAGAGGTGGCCGACATGTAGAGAATATTTTGTAACTATTTTATAAAATTTTGTAATTAATATTTGTAAACAATGGTACATTTAGCTAGAATTTCCCATTTCCCCTATGTGTAGCAACTTTAGGAGCAACTTTTGGGAAACTCTGTTTTGATTCTTGTTATTTTCTCCCCAAAGTTGTTACTGTTTTGCTTAATTACTTCCTTGAACTAGTCTGTAGAAACTGTTTCTATCACTGCATACATTGTTTGATGTTCCTGTTCTGTTTGATGTTTATTTTTGTTTATTCATCAATGTTTTTTAAAAAGTCAGTTTGCAAGAGGTTACCTGGCCTGATACATCTTAGTGTTCAATCAATAACTGATTGGACTTTGTGTTTAAATACCTTGTGACAGTAAAACTTCAATTCTGTGCCTTGGCAACATGCATTTAATATTCAGATTAAATTAAAGTTTTCAGATATCTCCTAACTTTTGCTTTTCTACCACAATCTCTTGCATTTTTTTCCTGCTCATTTGTGTAGCTGCCAATGACCGGGAGATGAGTAGGTGGCTTGGAATCCCTGTCTCCACCGCCCATGTACACGAGAAGGCACCTGAGGGTTTGCGGAGAGCCAGCAAACACTTTGATGCCAATCTTAGTTCCAGAATTACCCTGTGAAATTTCTGTCTACTCTGCTATTTCATTGATTTCTTCAACCAGGATCATAACTTTGAGTTAGCAGAGTTGATGGCCTGTTATTTTCATTTGTTACTGATTTCACTATTTGTCTGAAAGTGCTGCTTATGGAACAATTTACCTTCTTTTCCAAACCAAGTGAGCTACACTGTCTTTGTGTCCTTATCTGAAATCCAGTAATTTTCATAAATGATTCCATTTATTGTCTATGATTGGTCCAATTTGAGAGTTCTGAAATGGTGATTTGTGACAATTTTATCAAGTTGCGTAGTTAATTTTTAAAGAGAGAATGTCAGTTAACCTTAGCCACGCTGGCAGCTACCTCTACCATGACCAAATTTCTCTATATTATTTTCTAAAAATGTGAAACAGTTAATTTCTAAATACTGATACAAACAAATCAGCTAGCTGATTCATTCCCAATTTCTTTTTGGTTATATAAAAATAACTTCTATAGCATGTACTAAATTACATGCCACACATTAATATCATTAGATTTTTTTCCGATAAATATATGCTGTGCTAACACATTTCCCTTTAAAGACACCTATTTCACAAATACTTACTGAGTTTCTAATATTGCCTGAGTCCTCCCTCAGTCTAGCTCTGCCATCCTGAGAGGAGGACGCCCCATGCCCTCCCAAAGTTTATCAGAAGCAAACACTGAACCCGTGCATGTATGAAGCATTCTGTTTAATAAAAAGAAAACAAATGTAGCACATGAGAACATTTAAATAGGGAGATAGACATTTTGTAATATACTCATTTTTTTAGAGTTTTTTTGTGCATAAACTCTGGACTCTCAATATGTGTATTTGGATAGGTCTGCTTTGTTTTGTGTTTCTTTTGATATGTATGGTTTTGGTAAAAAGAATCTAATACCATTCCTTTCTTTCACAATAAGTAATTTAAAGACTTTGCTAATATTCTTATTGATTTTACTATTTCCCTTAACAAATAAAACAGTTCCAAACATAGCCACGTGTGCAAAAGCATGTGGGGTGTGGGTTTGCTGTCAATCATGACAAGACTGGGCTTTGATTTCACATCGCTTGTGCTTCACCACAAATACCATTCAGTGATAAAGATTGCTATGAAAACACAGATTTTAAAGTGCTTGCAACCAAGATAACTGAATATGCTTTGTATCTAATATAATTTAATTTTGATAGTGGTCATTTCATTTTTTAGGATTCTATATGTGATTGTGGTCCACCGATTTCTCACACACTTTGGATGAAATTACCATGTGCAAGTTATTTAGCTTTATCTTTTCTAAAAATGGATTATACTTATGTATCTCTGTGGCCTTATATTTTTATTACTACTTTATTTCCCAAATACTATCATTTCTTAATGTTCAGTTTAAATCTGGCTTCTCTGCTAAAAAATTCCATTATGTGATCTAAAATTTACCTAAAAATATTGCAGCAAAGAAATTGTTACATATATGTTTTGGAGGATGGCGATTTTTCTAATCAGGATTGACTTCTCATATGGGAAAAATCCACATAAATGATGTTTTAAAATAAACCATTTTGGAAGTATAAGTGTTCTTATAGCTACTCTTAGTATCTCAATGTTTGAGTATATCATAGATTTTTTTAGCCAATATAGAGTTTTGGAATATTTCTGGTCTTTTCAGTTGTTTATAATTAAAAATAATCTTTAAGCATGTCCTTTCACATGTTTGAGAATGTATTCTAGATGCAAATCAGTGCATCAGGTTTGGTTCATACATAGTTCTGTAAGATGCTTGTAAGTTTTTCTTTCTCATTGCTGTCCTCGTCGTCCTCCTCCTCCCCCCAAGGATTAGTCCAAATTAGCCCAAGTGTATTTATTATTTTAGTTTTTCCCTACTTTTTCTTTTTCTTTGGTGCTTAATAAACACATTTGTTTGTGGCTAAAGTGAAGGAGTTTGCTTACTAAAAATCTTCATGTTAGGAACAAAAACAACAAAGAAAGAGATAACAATTTAAAAATAATTTTAAGTGGTTCTTTCTTGCTAGAAGGATATCTGACCTCATTTGCTTTTTCAGTTGATCAATCATTTAAAGTTTTAATTAAAGTGCTTAAAGAGTTATTAGCATTGCGTTTGTTCTAACAAAATCAGATTCACAGGATAACATGTTAATCAGAAAATTCTGTTCGTAGTTCATAACAGCTTATCATTGCTAAATTATCAAGCTGGTAGAAAGATGAATTATAATATTACTGCTTCTGATAAAGCAAAAAATATGATTTTACTCAAACAAATTAATTAGCTTGCATGTCTTTTAAATGCATGTAATGATTAAACACTTTAAAAACACCTAAAGACTTAAACATTTCTATAAATCACTTTTTAGAAATCAATAAAATTCTTCTTTATGTTTTCTCAATATTTAGATAAATTAATTTCTCTGGTAAATTATAATAGGTGGTATTTATAGGAGGATATTTTATATATCTCAAAATCTAAGACATATAAATACAAGATGCATTTTTAAAAAATGCGTGAATTCCCGTAACAGGAGATAAAGTATAAGCAGGTGTTGATATTTGCGATGACTGTATAATTTTATATAATGCATATACATTATAAAATTATATACATTACATTTATTGCATGCAATCGTGCAAATATAAATATGCGTGTTTATATATTTTAAGATAATTAGTATATCAACAAAGATATTTTTCCTATGGTTTTGTTTTTAATTTCTGTTTGCTATAAAAGCAGTTCAAACATTAGATATTATATATATTTATGTAGAGTACATATATGTATATACCTACATATGTTTGTGTGTAAATAATTTACATTTTGGCTTGTGGGTTTGGGAACATTCTCAGAAAATCCTTCTCACTACTATACTATATCAAAATCCTCATATATTTTGTACAAGTCTTTCTGGAATTTTATTTTTAATAATATATAAAACTTTCTTTCCTCCTGAATTTATATGTCTAAGAAGTAAGGTATATGTCAACTTTATTTTTATTTGTATTGACAAATGGTTGTCTGGTTTTTCCAAGTGCAAATGGAACATTAATAATTTCCTTATTAATAGAAAATGCTTCTATACAATATAATAAAGTAAATTACCTTACATATTAGAGTACCTTTATTCTGTTTTATTAACTGGGTTCTCTCGTCTTGGCCTATGGTCATATGGCTTCAATTTCCATGAACACAAGTAAATATTAGTCCCAGCCACCTTTCACTATTTCACTTTTTCAGGTATTCATGTACAGTTTTGCTCATTTTTAATTTCAGAATATTAGAGGGGTATAAATGTTTGTTTATGTGCGTTGCTTTTTTACTGCTGAAGTCAAAGTTGTAAGTGTGCCCATCACCCAGTTAGTGTACATCATACCCAGCAGGCACGATTCCAGTCATTCCCTCCCCAACAACCTACTTGATTTAGGTTTAGGTTTACTCCCACCTGTACCCCTGGGTGCTGATAACTCAGCTCCAATTTAATGGTGAGTACATGTGGTATTTATTTTACTAGTTTTTTTTTTTTTTTTCTTTTTAGACAGAGTTTCTCTCTGTTGCCCTGAGTGGAGAGTGCTGTGGCATCGTAGCTCACAACAGCGTCAAACTCCTGGGATCAAATGATCCTCTTGCCTCAGCCTGCCAAGTAGCTGGGAATGCAGGCACCTGCCACACTGCCTGGCTAGTTTTTCTTAGGGGGGGATGGTTTCTATTTTTAGTAGAGACTGAGCCTCACTCTTGTTCAGGCTGGTCTTGAACTCCTGAGCTCAAGCGATCTATCTGTCTCAGCGTCCCAGAGTGCTAGGATTATAGGTGTGAGCCACCACGTGCAGCGGCTTTACTATGCTTGAAATACTTCACTTAGAATTATGGTTTCCAGTTCCATCCAGATTGTTGCAAAAGGTATTAGTTCATTAGTTTATTAACTGCATAAGGCTGAGAAGTATTCGAGGTATTTCACATTTTATTAATCCACTAACTAATTGAGGCTCACTGAGGTTGATTCCACATCTTTGCCATTGTGAATTATGCTGCCATAAACTTTTGAGCACAGATGTCTTTTTGATAAAATGACTTTTCCCCTCTTTGGATAAATCCAATAGGGGGATTGCTGTATTAAATACAAGGTCTACTTTTTGTTCTTTTAGGTACCTCCATACAACCTTCCATAGAGGTTGTCCAAGTTTGCAGTACCACGAACAGTGTATCAAAGTTCCTTTCTCTCCACATTAATGGCAATATGTGCTGTCTGGGGATTTTTGATAAAAGCCAACCTTACTGGAATAAGATGATATCTTACTGTGGTTTTAATTTGCATTTCCCTGGTGATTAATGACATTGAGCATTTTCTCATGTTTATTGGCCATTAATTGGTCTATTTTCTTTTGAAAGGCTCCTGTTCATATATTTCTCCCACTTGGTAATGAAGTGGTTTGATTTATTTTTTCTTGATGATTTGGTTGAGTTCTTGTGTAGATCTGGTGATTAGCCCTTTATCGGATATCTAGTATGTGAAATATTCTCCCATTCTGCAGGTTGTCTATTACCTCTGTTTCCTTGGCTGTGCAGGTTTTTTTTTTTTTTTTTTAAATTTAATCAGGTCCCATTTATTTATTTATTTGAGTTGTTGCTATGATTGATTTGGGGGCCTTTTTTATAAATTTGGCTAGGCCAATATCTAAAAGCATTTTTCCAATATTTTCTTCTATAAGTCTTATTTTTTCATGCCTTAGGTTTAATTCTGTAATCTATATTGAATTAATTTGTGTTCATGTTGAAAGCTATGATCCGTTTTAGTCATTTACATGTGGCTATCTAATTTTCTCAGCACCATTTACTGAAAAGGAATTTTTCCTCCAGTGTATGTTTTGTCCACTTTGTCAAAGATGAGAATAGAATACATGCATGGTTTTATGATGCTTATTTTTATATCAACTCTAGATTCACCTGTCTTCTTAAACACAGAATAAACTAATTCTGCTGGTATTTTTATTCAGATTGCATAGAAATCAGTAGACATCTTTGACAGCAACGTATGTGTTCAAATAGAAGCAATCTTGACTTTGATTCAAATAAAAATATTTCTTTTAGTAGCATTTCAAATATAATTTATATATCTTTTGAAGGTATTGTTATTATATAGAAATATTTTCATGTTAATAGTATAGCTGATTTATTTAATCTTTTAATTTTTGCTCATAATAGTAATTTTATCTCTTATTTTCCTTGTATTTAAATTTTTTATGTCAATATCTACAACTATAAATACAATGTAATATTGCTTATTATGACTCATTATTCTTTTGTTCCTGGAGGATCCAGGCTGATACTCTTTTACTGTTTTTTTTTTTTTGGCCAGGGCTGGTTTGAACCCACCATCTCTGGTATATGGGGCCAGCGCCCTACTCCTTTGAGCCCCAGGTGCCGCCCTAGGCAGATATCCTTTTGAATGACCTATTCAATTCTGATTGTTAATAATTTCTTTAGATTAAAACCCAAACATTACCCATGTAATTTAGCCAGAAGGTTATTTTTCACGAAGTGTAAGCCAGATCAGGTTTTTAAAACAACTTCATAAAACTATTTTGCATTTTTATATAATCTGGAACCTTTTAAATACATTGGAATAGTTTTGCTTTTCCATAGATATGATGCTTTCTTATGGAAAGTGGGAGATAACTGTTTCATTGTAATACATGAAAAATTAGTTTGTTTACATCTTTTTATCTTTTGGAGGGTCAGTTTTAGGGGAAGTCATTTTTTTCCAAGTTTTTAAAATGTATGCATTATATTGAACAAATTGGTCTCTTATTCTTTTATCAATGATGATTCTCAGTTCTTTGTATATTTATAGATGCTCTCTTTTTTAATTTATTAACTTATTACTTTTTAATTAAGGAATTCATTTATGGGTATCTTTTCTTCTTCTTTTTTATTTTAAAGACAGAGTCTCACTTTATCACCCTTGGTACAATGCTGTGGCATCACAGCTCATGGTAACCTCCAGTTCCTGGGCTGAGGTGATTCTCTTGCCTCAGCCTCCCGAGTAGCTGGGATCGCAAGTGCCCACCACAGTGCCTGGCTATTTTTTGTTGCTGTTTGGCTGGAGCCAGGTTTGAACCTGCCGCCCTAGGTATATGGGGCTGGAGCCCTACCCACTGAGCAATAGGCAGCACCCTATGGGTATCTTTTTCTATTTGGGGGCAAGTTTCATGTTGAGGGCATATTTTCATTTCTGCTACAACTGCTATAGGGAAATTAATGTATCATTCTTTTCTGTTTATTAAAACAAGTGTGTTAGGAAAAAAAGAGTTTAAATTGTCTCTGTAGACAACATGATCTTATAAATAGAAAACTCTAAAAACTGCATAACAACAACAAAAAAACTCATTAGAACTAATAAGTGAATTCAGTAAAGTTGCATGATACAAATTCAGCAATGAATTGTGCTGGAAAACCTGTGCAGAAGATTGAAATTAAACCCTTATCTGTCACCATTTATAATAATCAATTCAAAATGATTTAAAGACTTAAATATAAGACCAAAACTATAAAACTACTAGGATGAAAACCTTATGACATCTATAGTTTTGGGATTTTGTGATGTGGGCTAATCTTACTGGAGTTAGTTGGTGTGGATGTGGAGAAAAGGGATCACTTCTGCACTGCTGGTGGGAATGCAAACTAATATGTTCCTTTTAGAAAGAAGTTTGGAGATCACTTAGGGATCTAAAAATAGACCTGCCATTCAGTCCTACAATTCCTCTACTAGGTATGTATCCAGAAGACCAAAAATCACTTTATAACAAAGATATTTGCACCAGAATGTTTATTGCAGCCCAATTCATAATTGGTAAGTCACAGAAGAAGCCCAGGTGACAATTGACCCATGAATGGATTAATAAATCACGGTATAAGTACACCATGGAATATTATGCAGCCTTAAAAAAGATGGAGACTTTACCTCTTTCATATTGACATGGATGGAGCTGGAACATATTCTTCTTGGCAAAGTATCTGAAGAATGGAAGAAAAAGTATCCAATGTACTCAGCCCTACTATGAAACCAATTTATAGCTTTCATATGAAAGCTACAACCCAACTATAGCCCAAGAAGAAAGGGAAAGAGAAGAGAGAGGGGAGGGGAGAGAATGGATGGAGGGAAGGTAATTGGTGGGACTACACCTAGGGTGCATTTTACAAGGGTACATGTAAAATTTACTAAGAGTAAAGTATAAATGTCTTAACACAATAACTAAGAAAATGCTGTGAAGGACATGTTAACCAGTTTGATGAAAATATTTTGAATGGTATATAAAACCAGCACATTGCACCCCATGATTACATTAATATACACAGCTATGATTTAATAAAAAATTCAAATATTAAAGGGTAGACAACAGATGTACTTAAAAACATCCATTCATTCAAAGACCCTGAACACAGCCTGAGTTTTCCATATAATAAAAAGAATATATTTCATCAGTTTTTTTAACTCTAATCTTTCCATTTCAAAAAACAGAAGCTTCATCTAAATGTAGCCTATTTTTCTCAGGCCTCACCAGCCACAAGGAAGGGGTCACACTAACAATAATGAGCCATTTATTCTATAAGTAGACTCATGCAAATGTATGCATGGGATGTGGTTCACCACAATTGGGCTGAGGAGAACTGGTCTTTCTGTAATCACGCTGCCACCTCCCTGTAGTGGATGGCACGTGCCTATCCCTCTTGTAGTTTGGAAACTATACATGGTTTCCAACCCACATGATAAAGGGAGATTTTAGAGTGCTAAAGGAAAAACCTGTACATGAGCCCTTGCCTCATGGAATCTTATGTACTTAACTACCTAAATGTTATACCTCCCCTGCATCTCATAGTCCAGCCTGTACAGAGTCATTATTTTTTATTAAGCTTTACCGGAATTATACTTGTGCTTAATTTAAAAAGTCAATGAATAAAGCAAGTCTTGTTATGAAACAGAATAGTCACTATTTCCTGTCCTCAGAGACAATCACTCTTAACTCTTTTAATTGATTATTTCTGATGATTTCCTCCACATTTCTAAATAGTATAAGTGTACTGCTACTTCTTGATTTTTCACTTTTAGCTACTATGTATGAACATTTCTATGAAATGCTTTTATACACAACTCAGCTAGCTAGCTCCCAACTAAACACATATGTATGCACACATACATGTCCATCTGTAAATCCTCCCAAAATATTTACATCCTAAGTTTGATAGGTCATCATACAGAGCTCATGTTATCATTATTATTATTATTACAATATAAACATTCATAAGAGTTGGGCCATATAGTCAACTATGATTATATTTCTTCTTCTAAATAACTTAATGTTTTCTCTGGAATTAAGAACTGCCTTATATTGATTTTTTTTTCTTATTTTAGAGCTTATGTAGGTCACTATGAAAGTTTTGAGACAGACTATAATCCATTATTTTACTTTGAAGAAAGAGTCAACAGCATCCTTTCTGATTCATCTGTGCATGTTTCAACTTGCTTGGCTTATTGGTATTGCCAGGAAGACTTCATTTGTTTCCATCTGTGGGGATTTTACGTTGATTTTTGTGTATCTTAAAACTTTCATAATGATCCATGTAACATCCCCCCAGTTTTTCCCACTGTCAGAGTCTCCTCCAGACTCATTCAAATCCATCAGACACACTGTACACTTGACTTTCTTGATCCCTTTAAGCTCCAACAGCTTCATTCTGCCTGGCTGTCTCCTGGGATCATACTTAATTGATAGATTGGCTAGGTATGGAATTCCAAATTGCAAATCATTTTCCTTCACAAAGTAGACAGCATTTCTCCATTGACTTCTGACTTACTGTTCTTGTGCAGAGATTTGCAAAGCCATTGTGGCTTTTTGAAAGTGAACAGTTTTTAGACTCTGCTCTATGGCAGTTTTTAGAATCTTCTTTTAGAATCTTCTTCTTTTTTTTTTTTTAAGACAGAGTCTCAAGCTGGCACCCTGTGTAGAGTGCTGTGGCATCACAGCTCACAGGAACCTGAAACACTTGGGCTCAAGTGATTCTCTTCCCTAGCTTCCCAAGTAACTGGAACTACAGGCGCCCGCCACAGCACCAACTTTGTTTTTGTTTTTTGTTTTTTTTTTTTTTTTTGCAGTTGTCATTGTTGTTTTAGCTGGTCCAGGCTGGTCTATGTGGCTGGCGCCCTACTCACTGAGCTATGGGCACCGCCAGTGCTGCCAGTTTTTAGAATCTTCTATTCATCCTCACCCTTGCCAAAGTAACAGTTATTTTCATTTCTATTATCATACATTAGTTTTGACTATTCTTGAACTTCTTATAAATGAAATAATACCATATACACCCTTTTGTGCCTTGCATCCTCAATTTCATTTCGATATTCATCTAGTCAAATATCTATCAATCGGTAGTGAGTTTCTTTTTTTGCTGAGTAATATCGAATACACCACAACTTCCTTATCCATTCACTGGCTGATGAATCCTTTCCAGCTTTGGTATATTATAAAATTTTATTTGAGGATGTGAACATTTTTATTTATTTATTTATTTATTATGGAATTGACCAGAACATAGCAGGCTGTGACCTGAGAGGCTTTGGGTGCCCAGTTAGATAGGTCCAGGGTGGAATAAGGAGAGTTACCACCTTTACCTACCTGACCTAGCATCCATGGGCCCCCTGTGCCTGTGAAGCAGCCTGCTGCTTGTTCTACCCCAAATCCACCCTCCAGGTCCCAGCTACCTCCTGCCTGCTTGGCCTAGACCCTGCCTTCTAGGTCAGATCAGCCTTCCATCTGCATGGCCCCACTTCTGGCTCTTAGGCCATAACTCAGAGGTTCTTCTTGAAGTATCTCCTTAATTCCAGCTCTGAGGCTCTCATGCTGGAGTCCGAGGCTCTGCCTGTGTGCTACCAGGAGTTAAATGTTAACTTTGGCCAGTCTGATGGAAGTCTGTATGTAGTGGTGATTGTTTCTTGGCAATGAATCTCTCAGGAGTCCGTTGAACTTCTAGTACCTGGATTTTCAGACTTTTAGCAAGTAAGACCTGGCAAATTATCCTTAAGTATTCACTCAAATAGCTTTGGCAGGCTTTGTGTATTTTCTTCAGAGGCATTTCCTCAGAGATGCCTTTGATTCTTACCTTAGGCCTCTTTACACAATCTCATATTTCTTGTAGGTTGTTCATGCCTCTCATTTTTCTGTTATTTTTCTTGAATTGTCCTGTTTAATTGAAAGGTTTTGGCTTCTAAGTCTGAGATTATTTTGTTTCCCAGATTTAGCCTATTCTTACAGTTTTCCACTGAAAATGAATTCTTACAGTTTTCCAATGGAAATAAATTTTTCATTTCCAGAAGCTGTGCTTAATTTTTTTAATAATTCAATTTCTTTAGTGAATTTTTCATTCTTTTCTTGTGTTGTTTTTGTGGTTTCTTTGTGTTGGGTTTCTATTTTCTCTTATATTTCATCTATCATTTTAATATTCTCATTTTGGTTGGTTTCCATTGGTACAGAGTTATTGTTACCTACATTTCAAAACAAGTAAGAGTATATTATAAATGTGTTACCCAAAAATAAGTAAGTGAAATGATGGTTGCGTTAGTTTGATTTAAACATTCCACATTGTTTATCAAATTATCACATTGTACCCCACAAATGTATACAGTTATGATTTAATAAAAATTAAGTTTAAAAAAAATAAATAAATAGGAAAAGTGGGGCGAACCAGTGAACCCTAAGGGTTTGAGCATCCAAAAGTGACATCCCACAGTCTATTACCACCAGGCACCATAGTGCTGGCTTTCTTACACCTAGACACCTCCTCTGCACTTCCTCTGTTCAAGGCATTAGCATTTAGCCCAAGCTGGCTGATAACGCTGGCCCTTCCCCCACACTGTAATCAGAAGAGCACTATGAATTGAGAAGCACATGAGTAGCTGTTTTTCTGGCATACGCATGTGTTCCCAGTCAAGCCTGCCTTAGAGAGTGGGACAGCAGCAACTCAAGAGCTTTCTACCCGCCAGCATTTCACAGGACGACATGCTGGCAGCTTAGACAGGTGGGCTAAATCCAGTGCCCCACAGGACACTAGGGCAGTTCAGGGAGACTCAGGGAAGAGGTCTTGGACTCGGGTGGCAAGGAAGCCTCCATGGACATATCCAGCGCGAGAATGTGGAGGGGTGCTCAGAGGAGGGATGTGTGGGCATGCCCGCCGTGCACTCATGCTGGAAAGCCACCATATTCTACAGGAGGATGGCACTCACAGTAATTTGGCCTACCCACTGGTTTCCATGGCAAATGAATGCCTTAATCAGGCAGGCTGAACGGGCGCAAGTGTCCCTCCCCCTATTCCTTAGAATGGGGACTGCAGATTGAGCCAAGAATTCTGTGAGTGGATGCTTCTCCCTAGTGGGAGAATGCCCCTTATTGAGGCCCTCGTAGACAGACCTACTTGTGGGGTCTTGCAGTGGAATAGGTGTGCACAAGAGCTTGGCCGGGGCCCCAGCACTCAAGCAGTTATTTCCCATGGGAACAGCTTTCCCAGCTTGGAGAGATTGCCCTGAACTTCATACCAGTGGCTCCCCCTGGTGGCTAGGAAAAGCAATCTCTGAGCCCCACTGAGGCTTTGCAAAGCCTTTCAAGCTCTCATAATATCTACTTCAATCTTCCCCTACTTCCAAGGAAGTGGAAATCAAGCAACCCCCTTGCAGCTACCGGGTCCCTCCCAAAGGTTGGGGCATTCATGATCTCCACCAGGGGAACAGAGCTTACCATGGACACAAAAGAACATCTCAGTAGCTTGCTCTTCCACAAAAACTTCAATCAATGACAGGTGGATTTTTTAGCCTAGTACTCTCCAACTTAATCAAACCAGGAGCAGCTGATTTGTACTAACAAGTACCAACCACCATGCTGGAGATTAAGTTAGTGGTCCTAACTCCTTATGCACTGTTAGGAAGAGAGGAAGATAGCAGGTCAGAGGTAATTGAGAGCTTTGTCAAACCTGCTAGAGCTCCCAACACAACTCAATTCTAGCACTGCTCTCCTTGTCATAGTCAGGGATTGATCTTCAGGGACCCAGAGACAAAACCGTAAGTCAGGCCTAGTATGCCCAAGTCTCGATCTAGAGGCTGCATGGGAAGGATTCTGAGAACGAACTTCAGAAACATGAAAAATCAGAGTGAAAGGACACTCCCCAAGAGATGTGAACACTTTAAGACAAGTTGTTTTGTTCAATTCGCTTTTAAATCACTTCAGAGAGAAGCTTAGAGAAGTAAACATCAACAAAAACTGCAAAACTATACATTTTATAAAAATTTTATTTCTGTAGAAGCACACAGGTCATTCCAACCATGATTAATTTTAGTCTTTTCACTCCACTGGGATGGTCAAGAAGAGTATTTCCCAGGGTTGGTTAATAATCAGTATCCCCCCTGGGTCTTTGGCAAAGTATTGATTCTTAGGCCCCATCCTAAACCTAGTAAGTTGCAATTTCTAGGGGAGGGAATTCTAATTTACTAGATGTGGGGTAATCACAAGCACCTGGGTTTACAGTGCACACCCAGGTGACCATAATGTTTCAAGTTGAGAAATAAAATTGTGCAAAATATCTCAGCATTGACATCACTATATGATGATTTTGGTGGTTGGAGGAGCTCCACCCTGGGTGGGTCATTATTCAACACCCTGCTAGACAAAGACATGGAATGACATGGCTCAGACTTTGCTTTGCCATCTTGCAACAGGGCAGTTGTTGCTGAGTTCTTACAGTGTTTCATAACATCCTAACACCAGGAGACAGAAATTAAAAGACTAAAAATCAAGAGTATCATTATTTCTAGTCTGACTACCAAATGTCAGTGCCATCTTCACCACATCATACCCACTCCCGCTACCTCCTTTTCCTCATCCATAAAATGAAGGGGCTGAAGTTAGATTATTTCATTGAGAAAAGTTATCCAAACTCTGGAGGAAAAAAAGGTGTAAATATTATTCTGTGCTTGTTCAATGTTATCCTCCAGCATTGTCTAACAGACCCATCTAAGTGTTCTCTTACTCCCCGTCAATACAACTTTGCTTGACTTATTATTTGCTATTGACTTATGGGAAGCAGAAAAGAAGATAAGATTTTGTCCAAAAGGAATGCAAATGGAATGTGTCTGGTAGAAAAGATAATATCTAAAATGGATGATTCAAGAAACAGAAGTAATATATATATGTATATATATATATATTTAGATACATGTGGTGAAACAGGAGAAAAGAGCTAAAATTAATACAATTAGAAGTTGCCTCATGGAAAAAAGACTAGTGCAAAAGAATATGGTTATTAACCATAGACATATATTATTCTAGTAAAACACTATTTTTAGAAACTTTTTCAAGAGTCTCAGAAATAAGACAATGTTTTATTGACATGAAATTACAATCATTGTTGTCAGCATTCTGGGGATAGCATATTCTGTCCCATACCAAATTATTCATGCATGAGGGGACAATGTCTTCGCGTACACTTTCGGGAAGCAGCCATTGCTCTTTAGCAGTTCCTGGGTCAGACGCTGTCAGCTCCAAAGCAGTTTAACAGAGAAATATCCTCCTCCGCCCCCAGCTGTTTTATCTGCAGTTGTAATGTTTGGTGACATGTTTCTAAGACTATTAATTCCCCCTTAGAATCCAAAATCTCCTCTCCCAGTGCAGCAGAACCTCTATGGCACAAATTGCTGAAGGTCCAGAGGAATCAAGTTCTTCAATCGATGTTGGCCTAGAGCTTGTGCTTCTCAAATGCAAGGGAATTTACTATAGAACGTGTGTGCAAACCAGGTGTGGAACAGGCTAATCACCTGAAAATGAGGGCGTTAATACTCACAGGGGCTTTCCACGATTTCACGCATCATGGCCTCATGTGCCACTTTTCACATCTGCTAGATAAGGGGCCTATGGAAATCTATGTTCTCCAGGTTCTACATGCTCTCTAAGAGATTATTATAATATGGTGTTCTCATTTTTATTACACTCTAAATGTCATCAGAGCCTCTTCTGTATCATTAGGATGACCACTTTACCCCTGAGCCTAGCCACAGGATGTCATAACTTTTGTGCCAAGTGTTCATGCAACGCCATAGTGCCTGCATGAACAAAGTTTTTTGCAGTAGAGAAAAGAGGTGGGAACACCAAATCATCCTACAGCCTGTAGAAGGATGAAGACACTATAGCACTCAGAACCATAATCACGTTGCAAGTAAATGTGTCATCAGCTTTCCATTGGCAGATATAACAACCCGCCACCATTTGTTAGCAGTGGGTGTTTTGGTAAATATACAATGTCTAATTCCTCCACTTGATATTCCTGAATTAATTAACTTAATTAATTAATTCAGGAATATGTCCATTTTAATGTTGAATTTTATAAAACTGCAATGCTAACATTGTATTTGATTGAGGAAGAAAACTTTAGAGGAAAGGAGCAGAGTAAAAAGTGGAGTAGGACACTCCAGTGATCATCCCCTTATAGAAACATCATTTTAAACAACTATTCATTCATTAAAAATCTAACCAAGAGCTAAAGAAATGCTATATTTGGCAGAAGATATAAACAGACATTTCTCAAAAGAAAAGACACCTATGGCCACAAGTATACAAAAAAAATGCTCAACATGACTAATCATCAGGGAAATGCAAATGAGATACCTTACCCCCTTTAAAAGACTATTACTCCACACCTCTCACCATTGACAAAAATTTATTCTCTCTGGACAAAAGACTTAAATTTAAGACACAAAACGATAAAAATTCTATAAGACAGTGTGGGGAAAATTCTTGAAGATATTGGCCAGGGAAAAAACTTTATGAGGAAGACACCCCCCTAGCAATTGCAGCAACACCAAAAATATATTACTGGGATTTGATCAAGCTGAAAAGCTTCTGCACAGCTAAGGGTACCATAAACAAAGCAAATAGCCCTCAGAATGGGAGAAGATTTTTGCATGTTATGGAACTAACAGAGGCCTGATAACTAGAATCTACAGAGAACTCAAATTAAACAATAAGAAAAGTGCAAACAACCCCCTCTATAAGTGGTCAAGAGACTTGAACAGAAACTTCTCTGAAGATGACAAACGAATGGCCAACAGACACATGAAAAAATGCTCGTTGTCCTTAATCATCAGAGAAATGCAAATCAAAACCACTCTGAGATATCACCTAACCCCAGTAAGATTAGCCCACATCACAAAGTCCCAAAATACCAGATGCTGGCATGGATGTGGAGAGAGGGAACACTTGTATACTGCTGGTGAGATTGCAAACTAATATAGCCTTTTTGGAAAGAAGTATGGAGACTCCTCAAATAACTAAAGGATGACTCCTTTCATCTGCAAGGTCTACCTACCATTACTAGGTATCTAACCAGAAGAACATTTTACATTTACCTGGATGGAATTGAAACACATTCCTCTTAGTAAAGTATTGGAAGAATGGAAAAATAAATATTCAATGTATTCAATGCTAACATGAAACCAATATATAAACAATTGCATGCTCAAATGAACAATAAAACAAAAATATAGTCTAGTATGGGGGCAGCAGGAGGAGGGAGGGGGAGGCCAATTTGAAGTGCATGTGGTGGGATCTCACCTAATGTGTACATTGTGAGGGTGCATAACATACCACCTGGGTTAGGGACTTTTACAACTGGAACTTTACCCTGAAAGTGAGAACAATGTAATCTAAAAGTTTACACCTTCATATTAATTCAAAATGTTAAAAAATAAGCTAAAAAAAATAGAAAAAAAAGAAAAGATGGAGACTTTACATCTTGTATGTTTACCTGGATGGAGTTGAAACATGTTCTTCTTAGTAAACTACCTCAAGAATAGGAAAAAATTGGCTCGGCGCCTGTGGCTCAACGGGCTAAGGCACCAGCCACGTACACCTGAGCTGGCGGGTTTGAATCCAGCCCGGGTCCGCCAAACAAGAATGACGACTGCAACCAAAAAATGGCCGGGCGTTGTGGCGGGCACCTCTAG